>PVLA01010153.1:0-66579 GCA_004027455.1 Hydrochoerus hydrochaeris | reverse complement strand
GGCAGAAAGGCCTCAAAGAAAGGGGCAGACAGTGGAATGAAGGAGAAAAGTAAACAAATAACAACAGAAAAATAGCATGGCAGAGATAAAACAGAGAAGATTGGTTATATCACTGTTTTATCTTGACTGATTTTATTTGAATCTGGTATGCTTGAGAGTGTTGAGTCTGAGAGTAGGGGCAACTACTCTGAAGATGACAAGATTCAATAGGATACCCATTCTGGTTTGATTGTTAACTGCCTCTGAAGTCCTATAATGTCTCCAATGTTTAGATTTTATTAATAATGTAAAGCAATGCTAAGTTTATATTACATTTGACGATATAGACAATTTTATTGAAAATAACTAGAGACATCATAGTGACTACTGTAGATCACCTAATGTTGTGTTTTTGTATGTTCTTTTCATTTCGTGTTTCTCTAGGAATTTGTATTGCTGACTTGTTTTGATTTGTTTCTCCCTCTAATACAGAAAGGCTAGGTATGTGTAGAGACTTATACATGTGTAGAACTTCTAAGTAGTTTATGAGAATGGATTATAGTTATTGTAAAGGAAAAGAGAATATTCTAAAGGATATAACTGCATGTATGTTTGAGTGTGTGGAATTAATAACCATGTTGCTAAAGTTTCAGTTGGATGGATGAGCAAAACTGACTGCAGTCTCACTATTTGGATGTCCACTTTGTGGACTTTAGTTTTGTAACTTGAACAACTACATCTAAGAAGAAAGTATATAATTATCAACTAGTGATTTTTATTGGTTACTATTTTGTTTTGTTTTGTTTTGTTTTTAGATTTTGTATTGTTTCTACCCTCTTTCCATTTCAAAATTTTTTCTTTAAATAAAACAATTAAAAAAAAGCAAGAGGAGGAAAAGAAAGTGCTCTAAAAGAGATAACTGTATGTAACCTTAAGTGTGTAGGATTGATAACCATGTTACTAAGTTTTTGTTGGATTGGTGAATAGAACTCTTTACAGCCTCACTGTTTGAATGTCCACTTTGTATGCTTTAATTCTGTAACTGGAACAACTATATCCAAGAAGACAATATGTAATGTATCAAATAGTGATTTTTTACTGTTTATTTTTTTTTGAAATTCTGTATTGTTTCTACTCTTTTTTCTGCTTTGCTTCCCCCATCTTTAAATAAAATTAAAAAAAAAGATCCACAACTCACTACTAAGCAGGTAAATGTATATGAATGCTTTGTTGAAATATAATTTTATGCTTCTCAATTTATTTTAAAAAATTTTTAAATTTTATTTTAAAAGCAAAAATGTAAATAACAGAACAAGAGTTTCAAAACAGGCTAGTAGGAGAATTATACAGTTAGCTTCTCTCAGTTTACTGAAAAGAGAGGTCTGTGCCAATATCGCATGCTTATCAAGTTAAAAAGTCACATTTGGATGAGATTTGGGGCCAACAGGTGTCTCACATATTCCTACTGGGAAAATACATTATCTTATGGTGCACACATACTTCAAATTATTAGTAAAATTAAATACATGCCTCCATTTGATCCACGATTTTCAGTCTAGGTATACAGAAATTGATGACCCACATATACAAGAATAATTACAAGCATACATATGTGTAAATACATATACGTATGTATATATGAATGTTTATAGTCATACATTTGTAAAAGCTGATAAATAAATCAAGAAATGGAAGCTAGAACATCTACGTGGATAAATTTCTCAGATGAGAAGTATAAAGCCTGCTGCAAATATGGTGGTTATGCGAATGGTTGTTACATTTCTGTGCATGCTGAGTGCTGTTTAGCAGTAGATACTTGTCATAGGAGGGAGAATCATATTCCAGTAGTCAGTACTGACTGCTTTATTTAGATGTTAGTGGCACCAGGCAGAGCTTGGCGCTTTGTGAAGGAGACATTCGGTCTCGGGTGAGAATCTGCCTGTAGTGGCGGGAATACAGCGTGCTACCTGCTGTCTCTAGGGACCACAGAGTTGGTTCCCAGCATCTTAACAATAAGCATGATGCGGTGACTCTCTTCCATTCTACATGCAATCATGGTGGCTACATGTCAGTAAGTTTGTGTAAATTGCCTTCTCAGATAAATTTGGGGCAAATAGATAAGATTCAGGAGGCTTCTGTTGAGTGGATGGACACGCTTGTCAAGAGCAGTAACACTAAGTCAGAGTCCACTTAAACTGTCCTTCTGATGGGATTTGAGACAGTTAAAATTAGTCAAATAACATCTCCTGTCTGTCTGTCTGTCTGTCTGTCCGTCCGTCCATCCATCCATCCATCCATCCATCCATCCATCCATCTATCTGTATTTGAATTTCTCATATAGGAGGAACCAGGAGATGTCTAAGGTTGTGTGTCTGACCTTTCTCACTTAACATTATGGTCTCATGTTTACTTGCAAATACTTCATTTATCTTTATGGCACAGGGGAACAAGAGACGGGGGAGGGGAAGGAAAGGGAGGCAAGGGGAATGGAAAAAATAATTGAAGGGGAAAAATGATGAAAGTATAGTTTTGGCAAGTGGGAGGGGACCAAGAGCTGGAAGGGTCAGGGGTGGGGAGGGTAAAGGGAGAATTAAGGCCTACAATGTCCATGTACCAACTCCCCAGGGTAAACGTGATTATGTGCTGCAAACACGAGCTAATGAATCATAAGATGCATACACTAAAGTGAAAAAATTAGTCACAGTAAACCATGCAAATAGTGCACTAAGGGCATCTTACGTTCCTTCACGTGATCATTTGCTCTCACACACTTTTCACAAGCAACCCTCAGCCCGATTTCCTCCTTCCTTTTCAATTACATCTCCAGGGATGAGATGATTCTTCCTGGGCTGGGGTGAAACATTTCCAACCGTGGCTCTGACCAGTTTTATGACTGTTACCTGCACAGGCTGCAGTGGTACACAGCTGATGGTGACAAATGTCACTGGCTTTATTCTTACCCTGAGGCTGCTTCCAGATTATCTTTCTGCGACAGGAGCTGGTTGACCACCCACCAGAGTGTCTCGGTGCTCTGTGGCTGCCTGTCAGGAGTGCACTGCTGGGGCCCCAGCAGCCAGTATTCACTCCCTTGAGACCTGAGATCTCAGGGACTGAGAGGGAATTGGGAAGACCAATGCTCACTGGTTATTTTATGCTAATGAAGCTTAAGCTTTGTAGTGGGGAGAGGATTTTTCCTGCTGTTGTCATTAAGAACTTCTTGCTTCCTTTTGTTAGAGTTGTCTTGTTGGAGAACAGCTGCTTTTCTTGTTATATATGAGGCACAGCATGTTTTCATATCTAGGAACCTGTGCATAGGTCAAGTAATTATCCTGTCACCACAATCAGCAATACATAGGGCTTTCTGGAAAAAAAAATCAAAATCTACTAGAAATTTAAGATTATATGCCCCCGAGGTGACATTAGAAACACTGCTGTTTGAGCTTATTTTATATTATACAACTATCATTTATTTAAAGAAAATTTGCTTTTGATCTCTTCTGTTTTTTTCAGAAAAATTTATATATTTTAAAAATAAACCTAATGCAAAGACAACTTTATGGCATGAGAATATTTCAGGTAAAATTTGTGACATTACAGACTTTGACTTGAGTTTGCTGAAAAGCTCCTGAACTTCTAATGTAACCAGTCTCAATGGACAAAGCTGTATTCAATGCATTTGTAGTTTTTAATTATCTCACACATGTAGAAGGAGAGCTGCTGTGAAAGGTGTCTTGTTGAGGTTCATTACTACTTATTTCATGACCAGTGTCTCAATTAGGAATGCATTAAGCTACCAGCAGAAGTGTATTTATTGTTGTGGTCTGGATTTGTAGGGGAACATATTTAATATAGGACACATAATTTATAGGATTATTTTATAATAGTCACACAAAAAGTCAAATACTGAAGAGCACAAGAGGTCTGTCCACACACTGGAGGCCCAAGGAATCCAGCCGAGGGCCTGGATCCCACAGCAGTGTCCTGCACAAGTCCAGTTGGAGGCCTACAGCCCATGATAATGTCTCATGCAAGGATCTGCACTGGGAAGGCCCCAGGGTCAGTGGCAGAAGCTAGAAAGTCTGCTAGAGGGGTGAAGGAGCTGTGCCATTAGTCTGAGGGGTCTGCACTGGAGCCAGGAAGTGATGCTCAAGGTAAACAGCAGAGCTTCCCTGAAGAAAACCATCGCCATCTTCAGTGACAGCGAGGACCTGAGATCCTCTGATGATAAGAACAGCTGAGGGAAACCAGCATGACAAGCTTCTCCAGAAGAATCAGCAGCACACCATCTCCCCCTCCAGTTCCCCTTTAACGCTGTTGGCAGCAGTAGTTAGGTGGACCTTCCACACCCAGCTTCAGTTCAGCTGGGTGTTAACAAGTTGGCCGTTAGTGATCCACCACACTGACATGGGTTTAAATATAAGGATTTGTTTCTCTTCATAGCAATAGTTTGGGGGTCAAAACTTAAGCAGTTGGCTTAGTCTTTGTCACTCACTGGTTGCCTCACAGTCTAATATTCCCACCAGAACACCGCTCTTCAGTTTTCTCCTTCCACAGGGCTGTTTCTCTGCTTCCTTCCCCTCAGGTGCTGAGACCTCTTTCAAGGAGTTCACCAAGCTGCACAGTCTATGGGGACAGTTCTCACTGCACATACACACTTGGGCTAGAAACCCACAGTCTTCTTCTGTCAGAAATTTATCTGTCGGGATCCCAACATGAGGGACTGGGGATGTGCCTTGATGGTACAGTGCTTGCCTGGAATTCACAGGGTGCTGGGCTCAGTCCCCAGTACTTTCAAAAAGAGAATCCAAGCTGCTAGAACCCAAATCTTGGATTTTCTTTCTCTAAAATTGGAAATCAATTTCTTTTATTTATCTGCATGCCAGTCTAGAATAATTCCTTAGAATAGACTGAATTAATTTAGAAATTGGTGTAAGGAGTGGAGTACTAACCAAAGCTTTAGTATCTTCTGAGCTGAGTGGCTAGATGTTGAATGTTTGCTTTCAGGTGAATGGCAGGAAAAGTACTTGATGTTAGCAAACACACTTTTAAAAGAATTTTGGTGAGGGTTCAGGAAGTAAAAGAATTTGAGAGAAATAAAATCAAGCAAATGCAGGAAGCACAAAATGATTTGAAGATGAACTTATTCAGCAAAAAGGAACCATAATTAGAAAATTGGAAATTCAAAATTTCAGTGTATCCATATTGAGAAACTACAGGAGACACAAGGAAGCAGTTTTAGATGCAGAGTGTGCTGGTTAGGGTTTTCGAGGGGAGTTAAATCAATGAAAAAGTATATATATATAATTATAAGGGGACTTATTAGTAGCTTATAGGATAAGAGGCAGGGGGTCTGCAGTGGATGTCTGCATGCTGGAGAATGCAAGAACCCAACAACTACTTAACCAGAGAAGACAGAAGCTGCAGAACAAGAGTGGTCAGGGGTGCGGGACCAGTCCAAGGTCAAAGGCCTGTGGCTCATGGAGATCCATTGCTATGGGTCTGTGTTGGAAGGAAATTGGAGGTGGCTGCCCCAAGGCAGTGGCAGCAGCAGGTGTGCCTGCTCGAGCAGACTGGAGACGCCTCTTCAGAGGCATGTGGCCAGCTTCTTTTTCTCATCCTGTATTCTGTCCAGGATGTAAGCTATTGTTTGGTGTCGCCCATGACTGTGTTGGGTCTTTTCTCCTCAGTGTGCTGCTCTACCTGCCAATCATCTCTGGGCATGTGCCATAGATGCACCTGGAGCTGTGCTTTACTAAACTGTTAGGCATGTTCTAACAGGGTACAGTTCAGTGTCACAAGGAGATTAGAATGGAAGTGAACCACAGACTCCATCAGCCCTCTCAGTGAAAGCTGGTAATAGAGATGGGATTATGGCATAAGGTCTTCCGGTTAGGACTAGAGGAAACAGGAAGTAGAAAAAAGGAAGAAAGGGCCTCTGATCTCTTACACTCTGTGGGATCAAATCACAGGGCTACTTGGACTTCCATGTGTGGCATTTTTCAAGACAAGAGAGAGATTTCCCCAAACATGATCTAGAGACCTTCAAAGAACTCACGCTTCCAGGTGGCTGGGCTGGCAAAGCACAGGGCAGTGCCCACAGGGCCAGAAGGGGTGGGGCCCATTGGCAGACCCTGGCAGACACAAGATCCCTGTCCCGACAGAAATGAGCCACCATGTGGGCAGTGCCACATTGGCTGCGGAGGTGGCTTCTCCAGCCCAGAGGGTGTGGGAAGCAGCATCTGTGTCCCATGGCTTTGCTTTGGAAAGAAAACAATGAACCTGAGTCTATCCTGTGCCTGTCCTGGAAGCAAAGAATTTGTTTCATTTTTGCAGATTCGCAGCTGGAGAAGGAGTTTTGCCTCGGTACTGATTGTCCCTCAAGTCTGATTCCTATCTGATTTAGGTGATATTTGGGTGAAGTTTTGGACTTTTTAGTTGATACTGGATGGAATTAAAGACTTTTAGGTTATTGGATGGAATGACTATATTGTGTATGTGAAAAAAGACATGAAGTTTTGGAGTCAGAAGTGAAATGGTTCCAGTCTCTAGACAGTGAGAAATAAATTGTTAGATCTAGAACTTTAAGAAGTAACTTTATTTTCTTGGTAAGTTATCCAACCTATGCTACTTTGCTTTAGAGCCTGAGGTGAAGCCTGGAGAGACAGTGCGCACCCAGTGATAGGTTACTTATTGCCAGAAGTGTAAATTAGACCTGTGAGGAGACACAGAGCAGGGCATGGTGTGTGTGTGTGTGTGTGTGTGTGTGTGTCTGTGTGTGTGTGTATGTGTGTGTGTGTGGCTCAAACAGAAGCTCCCCTCAGCTGTCAGAATGGTTCCCTGGCAACATAAAGGGGGTGATGCTCATGGAGCTGTCAACCAGGAAGTGTCCCTGAGCCTGTGGTGTCCAGATATTTTACTGGAGATCGATCAGACATGGCTTTTGTAGCTGATGTTTACTTCCCAGGTGCTTTGGAGATTCAGGGTAATATCATTTGTCTTCATACTCTGGAGTTTGGAAACATGGCACAACCCCAAACCCCCATTCCAAATCACATCACTGAATTGTCCAGTGGCCACCTTTCCTGAACAATAAAGCCCTCCTATCAGAAAGGCCAATGGAGAAGGATGCTCCATGGACCTAGTGATCATCTCCCAGGAGCTGAGGGCAAAGGTCAGACTTTAACCTTAATTCTCCATTATCCACCATCAGAAGCATGAGCTGTACTTATAGCCATGTGCCAAGACTTCAGTGAGACATGCAGGCATCCCAAGACACAGTGGAGGCTTTATTTGGAAATGAGACACCTTCAATGCAAAACAGGAGTTCTTTTAGGAAGGAATAACTGGAGGATATTTTGCCACTGCTATTGGATGCACAAAGGGAACCATGACAAAAACATCTCCATTTTGGGATAGTCTCTTCTTTGTGCTATTCTTGTCACAAGCTGTTTTGTGTCTAATGCAAATTGTCTTCCATCCTGGTCCAGAGCGGTGACATGAACCTTTCAGAGCTTTCAGGGGTAGAAACGGCCCACCATGGCATGCGTGCTATAGGTTCAACACCACTGCTCTAGTTCAAGTAGTTTCGGTAATGTTAGCCACTTTGACTAGTCACTGAATTTAAAGTCTGACTGAAGAATTGATAATGTTTTCCATATAGCTCCTGGGCTGAATAAAATCTGTTAAATAAAGACTGTTAGCTGTACTCTGCTGTAGCTGGAATTCTTTCTCACTCCAGTGTCCACAATAAATTTTTCTGAGTGTATTCTTCATATATTCATTCAACAATTATTTGACCAGCACCTCATATAGTCTTGACAGTTAGTAGATTCTGGGGATACAACAATAGGAAACATGTACATTATCCTGCATTTATAAGGATCAAACCTAAGTAGTTCTCGCCTATCATCTAAGGCAAGAGGATCTTGTCTGGATCAGGGTGTGAGCTAAGGAGCAGTCTATTCCCACAGGAACATGTGGTGGTGCTTATAAAAATGGTCAGGCAGGCCTCAGCAGAGACCACCTCACAGCACCGGTAACTCCAGCCAGAGGCAGCCCAGGCTGGCTTAGACTAGGGCCTCTCCTATGACCCCCGCCTTCTCCCCAGATGACCTTTCAGGACCAGGGAACTCCAGCCAGAGCCCCTACCCTTTCTCCCAGAGCCTTGGACTGCAGTGGACTAACCACGCTAGCTTGAGGGGAGAGTCAGTGACGACCTCAACCAAATGGAAGATCTCGTCAGGCTCCAGTCAGTGTGGTGAGTGTGCCCCTAAAATAGAGGTGTACAGTGGGTAAATAGGGCCAGTGGTAAAGCTCCCTCCAACTAACTGTAAGACTTTGGTGAGTTTGACAAGAGTGGGGGTGACTCCTTCCTGTACACAGAAAACATCAGGCAGAGTGAGGAGTGTGCCAGTGAGGTCTGCCCCAACTTGGAGAAAATCAAAAGGGCTTATGAGACTCAAAAGCACACAATAGGGACACAGTAGGGCCTCAGCTAACACAAATACTATAGACAGGGAGATTTGGTGACCTGGACTAACCAGAAGATAAAGTAATAGCAGGAACTAAAAGTTGACCTACATCAATACTACTAGGCTTGACAGTTCAGGAAGAATATAGAAGTCACCCAATAGGCCCTGCAGTGGGAAGTCAGGTGACTGACCCTCCTCTTCATTGTGGGACCCAGCAACTGGACAAATATTAACCTTACATTAGGACCCCAAGATACATACTACAAACAGTTGACACTAGTGGGATAGAAGGGCCAAATAGTAACTCCAAAGGGGAAAATGGCAAATGGAAAAAGCGAAATTCAGTCTCAAACATCTAGTCCACCAGGAGCAAGTACAGGAGACACTTAAATAGAGGACTTCAAAAGTAACACAGCAGAAACCTCTGAAAAGGTAACAAGTGAAGAAAAAAAAAACTCCATGAGGCTATAGAGGAAATCAAATTAGAAGTACTCTCTCATGTAAAGATAGAAATAACAACCTTAGTAAAGGAGTTGCTGAGTGCAGCTAAGGAACAAATAGAGAAAAAAGTGAAGGAGCATGGGAAACTTACTGAAACCCTGAATGAACAATATAGAAAACATGCAGAATTCATGAAACAAATTCAAAGAGACATCCAAGAAACAAAAAATTATATTCAAAGTATGTAAAACCATTTAAATGAAGCTGAGGATAGGATTTCAGACCTCGAGGACAGGATCACAATTGCTGATCATGAAAGGATAGAACTTTTAAAAATAACAAAGCAGCATGAAATAACAATCAAACAGCTTTAAGATAATGCCCAGAGAAAAAAATATAAGGTTAATAAGCTTCAGTGAAGAGGCAGGAATCAATGCAAATGACATAGCCAAAACATTCATAGAAGTAATAGAAGAAAATTTCCCAAACATGGGGAAAAAAATCTGATATGCAGATAAGTGAGGCATATAGAATGCCAAACAATCACGATCAACACAAATCTACACCCAGACATATAATTAAGGTCTCAGACATACAGCATAAAAACAGAAATCTAAAAGCTGTTAGAGAAAAGTCACAACTCACCTATCAAGGAAAGCCCATTTGAATCACAGCAGACTTTTCAGCACAAACCCTCAAGTCAAGCGAGCCTGGAGTGAGGTATTTTAAGCCCTCAAAGAAAACAGCTTTCAACTCAGACTGATATACCCAGAAAAACTTTCATTCAAATTTAATGGAGAAACAAGATACTTCCATGACAAAGAACAACTGAAGAAATTCACGTCCACCAAGCCAATCCTAGAAAGAGCATTGAAAGACATACTAGATAGAGATAAAAATGACCACAATTCTCAGAACAATGGAAAGAAACCACCAAGTAGGACAAGCATTTAAACAAGAGGGAAAAGCAGAAGCAAACAACTGGAACATAACATGGCAAAGTCGAGCCAGTACAAATCAGTGATATCCATAAATGTAAATGGCCTCAATTCACCTATCAAAAGTATTTCTGACAGAATGGATCAAGAAACATGATCCCACAATATGCAGTAAACAAGAAACATATCTGACCCAAAAGGAAACTCATAGATTAAAAGTCTAAGGATGGAAAACAGTATTCCATGCAACAAGAACCCAGAAAAGCAGGGGTAAATGTTCTATTTGCAGACAATGAAAAATTCAAACCTAAAATGATTAAAAGAGATAAAGAAGGTCACTACATACTAGTTAGTGGAAAAATTCAAGAGGAAGAATTAACAATTATAAATATATATGCACCAAATACAGGAGCACCCAGCTATATAAGACAGGTATTAATGGACATGAAAAACCAAATACACAAGAACAAAATTATAACATGGGACCTTAAAACCCCATTGTCGCAAAGAGATAGATCAACTAGACAAAAAGTCAGCAAAGAAATAATAGAACTGAATCACACCTATGAGCAACTGGACTTAGTAGATGTTTACAGAGTGATCCACCCAACCACATCAGAATACATATTCTTCTCAGCTGTGCATGGGACATTCTCCAAAACAGCCCATATATTATCCCATAAAACATTCTTAAGTAAATGCAAAAGTATTGAAATCATCCCATGCATCCTATCTGACCATAGCACACTGAAATTGGAAATTAATGGCAAAAAACTGCAAAACCTGCATAAATACATGGAAATTAAATAACAACCTTTTGAACAACCAGTGGGCTACAGATGAAATTAAAGAAATGAAGCAATACCTACAATTCAATGAAAATGCAGAAACAACATACTGTAACCTGTGGGATGCAATGAAAGCAGTCCCAAGAGGGAAATATATAATAGTCATATCAAGAAAACAGAACAAGCACAAATAAACAACCTAATGCTTCACCTCAAGCTTCTAGAAAAAGAAGAGCAAGTTAAACCCAAAACTCATAGAAGAGAGGAAATTGTAAATATTAGAGCAGAAATCAATACAATTGAAACTAAAAAAAAATACAAAGAACTAATGAATCAAAAAGCTGGTTTTTTGAGAGAATAAACAAAATTGACAAACCTTTAGCTAACTCATAAAGAGAAAGAAAGAAAAAACTCAAATTTATGCAATAAGGAATGAAAAGGGGGAAATTACCACTGATCCCATGGAAATTCAAAAGATCATGAATACCTATTTTGAAAATGTCTACTCACATAGAGTGGAAAACAGAAGAAATGGACAGATTTCTAGAAACATATGAACCACCAAAGCTCAACCAAGAAGATATAGCAATTTTGAATAACCCAATATCAGCTTTTGAAATTGAAAATGCAATTAAAAACTTACCAACAAAGAAAAGCCCAGGTCCTGATGGATTCACAGCTGAATTCTACAAGAAATTTAGAGAAGACTTGATGCCAATAGTCCTTAAACTCTTCAATGAAATTAAGAAAGCAGTCCTCCCTAAATCATTCCTGGAGGTAAGTATTACTCTCATACCAAAACCAGAGAAAGACCCAACCAAGAAGGAGAACTATAGGCCAGTTTCACTAATGAACATTGATGCAAAGATTCTCAATAAAATACTGGCAGATAGAATGCAGCAAATATCCAGAAGATTATACATCATGACCAAGTGGAATTCATTCCAGGAATGCAGGAGGGTTTAACATATGCAAATCAATAAATGTAATACACCACATCAACAGAGCCAAAAACAAAAACTACATGGTCATCTCAATAGATGCAGAAAAAGCTTTTGACAAAGTCCAACACATGTTCATGATAAAAGTCCTTCAGAAACTAGGAATACATGGGGTCTACCTCAACCTTATAAAAGCCATCTATGACAAACCAACAGCCAACACTATACTAAATGGACAAAAACTGAAAGCTTTCACTTTAAAATCAGGAACAAGACAAGGATGCCCACTATCACCACTCCTTTTCAATATACTTCTGGAAACACTAGCCAGGGCAATCAGACAAGAGAGAGAAATAAAAGGAATAAAGATAGGAAAGGAAGAAGTTAAATGATCACAATTTGCAGATGACATTATACTCTATATAGAAGACCCAAAAGTCTCCATTAAAAGACTACTAGAGGTAATAAACAAATTCAGCAATGTAGCTGGATATAAAGTCAATGCTCAAAAATCAATAGCATTTCTGTATACAAACAAAAAACTCATTGAAAGAGAAATTATGGAAATATCACTCTTCACAATAGCATCTAAAAAAATGAAATACTTAGGAATCAACTTAAGACTGTAAAAGACCTACATGCTGAAAATTATGCTATGCTAAAAAAGGAGATTGAAGAGGATATTAGAAAATGGAAGAATATTCCTTGCTCTTGGCTAGGAAGAACCAACACTGGGAAAACGGCCATACTCCCAAAACTGTTATACAGATTTAACACAATCCCAATCAAAATACCATTCACATACCTCACATATCTAGAGAAAACAATCCTAAAATTCATTTGGAAGCAGAAGAAACCTAGAATAGCAAAGGCAATTCTGGGCAACAAAGGCAAGACAGGAGCCATCTCAATTCCTGACTTGAAACTATACTACAAAGCCACAGTGATAAAATCAGCATGCTGCTGGCAAAGAAATAGACCTGAGGATTAATGGAACAGATTAGAAGATGCAAGCACAGCTACAAAGACACCCAGCCACCTGATATTTGACAAAGGAGCTAAACATGTTCACTGGAAGAAGGATAGCCTCTTTAATAAATGGTGCTGGAAAAATTGGCTCTCCACATGCCAAAGACTGAAACTAAATCCATGCCTATCACCATGCGCACAACTAGAATCTGAGTGGATCAAAGATCTAAATATTAAAACAGAAACACTAAATCTACTGGATGACAAGGTAGGTAGAAGTCTTGGAGACATAGGGGTAGGCAGAGAATTCATGAACAAAACACAAACTGCACAGGAATCACTCCAAAGAATCAACAACTGGGATCTCATGTTATCGAAAAGTTTCTACATTTCAAAAGAAATCATCAACAGAGTGAAAAGAAAACCCATAGAATGGGAAAGAATTTTAGCCAGCAACCCCTCAGACAAAGGACTCCTATCCAGAACATATAAAGAATTGAAAAACATCAAGCCCCCCAAATTCACAATTTGTAATAGCTAAATCTTGGAAAAAATTAAAATGCCCATCATCTGCAGAGTGGATGAAAAAGATGTGGTATTTTTATACAATGGAATATTACTCAGCTATAAAAAAGATGATCTTGAGGCCTTCATAGGTAAATGGAGACAACTTGAGCCTATTCTCATAAGTGGAATAAATAAGAATCATGTTTATAAATATCACATTGTATCTCTATTGTAAAAAGTAATAAGAAATGTAGGAGTAATAAAACCCAAGATGTGTAATTTCTATTGTAAAAAAGAGAGGAAAAGAAAGTGCTCTAAACTGCATGTATGTTTAAGTACGTAGGATTGATAGCCATATTACTAAGTTTTTGTTGGATCATTGAGCAGAACTGTTTGCAGCCTCACGGTTTGAATGTCCACTTTGTGTACTTTAATTCTGTAACTTGAACAACTATCTCTAAGATGACAGTATGTAATTTGTCAACTAGTGATTTCTTAGTGTTTATTTTATTTTATTTCATTTTTTGGGGAATTTTGTATCATTGTTTCCCTTTTTTTCTGTTTTTTTTTCTTTAAATAAAAAAAAAAACCTGAAAAAAATGGTCAGGGACATTAAATGCATGCAGTGACATCACCCCCCCTCCAAGCCATGGAACCTTTACCTGGGCACTATGCACTGGGCTGGCCGTGTGCTGCGCTTTGGTCAATGCGGAACGAGCAAGTGGGGTAAAGTGCACCCCACGGCATACATTTGATGCTCAGTGTTTGTACGTATAAGCACCTTTGTTAAATTGATTCTTGAGCTTCCTTTATTCCTTATTTCAGACAATAATCAGGTTTAGCACAAGAATTATGACACTCAACTCAAAGCATGGCTGCCAGTTTTTGTTGCTCTTGGCATGTGGTTGATCCAGCTGTGCCTCTGTGTAAAAGACAGCCCGGCGAAGAGGGTTCCCAGCTGTCAGGTGGAGGCCACCAAGGGGAAGACCTTTCCCACTGTTGGAAGGAGAGGCCATGCACAGGATGCTGGAAGGTACGTGTGTGCGTGAAGACTGTCTACACAGGGACAGTCAGTGATCCCCAGTAAAGGTTTAAAAGCCACTTTCATCAGAGGCACTTTAAATTTTTACTGAGATTATTACAGATTCACATATCATTGTAAGAAACAGTTCAGAGAGATCCCTTTGTAGTTTTCCTAGTTTTCTCCTAAGGTGACCAGAAAACCCTTTCCTGTGCCACCCTGATATTTTCTGGAAGCTGTGAGCATGTTATGTTTCCTGGTAAAGAGGAAATGGGCCTAAGAAGACTGAAGCCGCTTCCCATGGCCCCGAGAGCACTCACTGTGGCTGCAGTGTTTACCCTGAAGTAACTCGAAGACTCACTTCCAACCTTTCCTCCTAAGTTTGCCATGAACACTCTCTTTTATTATTATTTTCATATTGCTTTAGTATATTGATGGCCTTTGGAAGCAAAGATATCATTCTACTTAGAGCATTCTGCTTTTAGTAGTAGTATTTCCATTTGCAGAATATAATAATTCTCAATGGCTGAAAAAGCCAAATCCTGGGAAACAGCAGCATTCCTGTAAGTGTTGTTGAATATGGATCCTCACATACATTTCCATTTAAAAATAACAAGTTTTGTTTAGAATTAATTCCAAGGAGAGTTTTTATGTTTCATTTTCACATTGAAAACCATCCAAACTAGCTTCCACCTCAGACTGTGTCAGTGTGAAATTAAATGCATGCAGACAGTGTGATGCAATGTTTTTTTGTTTTTTGTTTTAGATGGAAAATGAAAATTGCTACTAGCTGACCTCAGGATGGGGAGATTGTCCTGCTTACCCAGGTGGACACAAAGCAACCACAGCAGGTTATCTGAGCAGAAAGGAGGGGTAAAACCATGAGTGTCAGAGAGAGATTCTAAGATGCTGTGGTGGTGACCAGCCAAGGAATGCAGGGTGACCTTACAGGCTAAAATCCGTGACAAACACAGACTTCCCTAGGGACTCCCCAAAGGTGCACTGCCCAGCTGACCCCTTGTTTTTTGTTAACACATTTTAATTGTACATATTAATGGACTCATAGTGCATAGTGAGCCCTGACCAAATCCAATCACCTTTTCCCCAGTCACCCCCTTTACCCCATTTTCTCCATATCCAGGAGTCAACTTCCAGGGTGATTTTTTTCTAGCTTCTTCTTATGTGAAAACAATGTGTGGTCCTTGTCGTTCTGTGTCTGGTGTATTTCACTTAGCTTGAAGATCACTCTTCCATCTATTTTGCTACAAATGTAAGGATTTCCTTCTTCTTCTGCCCATTCATCTGCTGAAGGGCAGTAAGGCAGATCCCGTGTTGTGAATACCGCTGCAGCAAACCTGGGAGTGCAAGCACTAGGGTCTAGACCTGTGATTTCCTGGATGAGGAATGATCAAATTTGCATTGCCTCAAGCCTCTGTGTTTGTTGTATTTGTCAGGGAAGCAGTAAGAGATTGAAGTACTCCCTGTTGTGAGTCTACAGCGCAGAAACCCAATGGAGACACTGACATGGACATCTCACCGGCCTTATTCAGATTTCTGCACTCTTATTTTACTTGTGTGTGGCTGTATTAAATTCTATAAGTGGTTATCACCTGTGTTGATTCCTATAGTCACCACCACCAAGAGACTGAACAGTTCCCAAGCCACGAGGACCTGTGTTACACCCTCACACACCCCCCGTCCTTCCTCCTCCCCATGTATTTCTCTCTCCAGCTCCAACTCCAGACACCCACCAATCTCTCTGCCACTGCTGAAATATTTTCATTTAAAACATATTTTATAAACAAGTACTTACATTGCATAATCTTTTGGGATTGGCTTTATTCATATAGCATAATTACCAGGAGATCCAATCAAATTGCTTTCTGTATTAATGCTTCATTCATTTTTATATTGAGTCATATTGGGTGTTGTCTGTGAACCACGCATTCTTTATTCATTAACCAAAGGCACTGGTAGTGATTCTAGTTTTTGTCTACTTTGTGGTAGGCAGCCATGCGCATTAATGTACAAACTTTCCTATGAATGCAAGTCTTCATTTCTCTGGAATAAACGGCCAGATCTACTGGACTAAGTTGAATGCTTAGTCTTTGAAAGAAACTGCCAAACTGCCTTCCTGATTGGCTCTACCAGTGTACATTCTCAGCGTAACATGCAAGTGATCTCCTTTTCCTGCATCCTGCGTAGCATTTAGTGTCATTACTATTTTGAAAATTTGCTCATTCTCATAGATATTTAGGGATACTTCGTCTTGTTTCTAGTTTGCATCGTGGTCATATTATTTCCATAGACTAGGACAGTGCACTGCAATGCCTGAGCGTGGTGGCGTTACGTAAGGCCTTGGCTCATTTCCTACCCTTTCACTAACATGAAGCTGTGGTTAGTCACTGTTTACCTCACTTCTTTTCATCTCTTAAAGCTGGCAGCAAAAATGAGGCATTTCTACTCATTTGTTAATGTTTCTGAACTTTGGGAGGCTTTGAAAGCTTTTTCCGTTCTTCATCGTGCACATTCCTGGCCAGCATCTTCCACTTAGCTGTTGTTTGGCTCTCGGACTTTAGACTTCTAATGCGGTAACGTTCTGATGAAGGTGTTCCATTTGCATTTCTCATCCCAGTCGATTATGATTATTGTTCCCCAACTAGAAACAAATCATGCAGTGAACTGTGTGATCAGTACTGTAGAACAGCTTTTGTTTTCATGTCTTTTTTTAAACGTCTAGTAGTAGTGTTTGTGTACACAGCCCACACACTTGTTTTAATGTGTGCTACAGTGCTTCAGACACCTAAACCCAATGTCTGTGTCATCCACTGTTACTCAGATTACTGAACATGAAACAGGATAGCTGGATCCTTAAAATTTATGCTTTTTATCACCTTTGAGCCTCTAGACTTCTTCTTTTTTTTTTTTTTTTTTAGTATGGGGGATTGAACTCATGACCTTGTGCTTGCCAGGCTGGCACCTATGCCGCTGAGCTAAATCCCCAGCGAACCTCTACTTCCTAGGTAAGATTTTATTAATATCTATGAATTGCGAGGCTGCTGTGGAGTTTAGGATATGCAAGTGCAATGGTTGATATATTGTGTCATTTTGAGAAGTTTAGAAGCTTAATGAAGCAGCTCATCAGGTCTCCAGGGCCCCCACTGTGTTAACATCCTCCTGTTGTGCAAGAGGAGGGCATGGAAGTGGTGAGAGCACTATACACATGCCCTGGAGCGTAGCCTGCTCAGGGAGGAACAGAGGGTTGCTCTCTAGCCTCTCTTTTGCTGTTGCTGCTTTTGCTGGTTTCCGTTACTGTGAAGTGTTACCCCAGTGCCATGCCACCCTGCTTGGGAGTCAGTTAATTATGGACTGACACCTCCACATACTGTGAGCTAAATAAACCTTTCCTTTCTTCATTTTGGTTGTCAGGTATTTTGTCCCAGCAACAAGAGAAAAGTAACTAAGACAACAAATAAGCCTGGAAGATACATACTTATGTGGATTTTTTGTCTTATGCTGAGAATTTGGAAATATGCAGACCATGATACAATGTAAAATTTTAAAAATGAGACCTTTGAAATGTAGTCACTAATAAAGTTTTCCAGTATTGATCTCATTGGAATAGTATCTTCTTGCATGTTCTGAGTGTGGGAGACCTACCCCGGGACTGCTGCCCATGGCATAAAAGGAGAACGGGAAGGGAAGACTGCACGCTGCTGATTTCCCAGGAGAAGCAGTTGGTTTCCCTGAGGCAAACTTGGCTGTTTGTGTTGGAGGCACTCAGGTCCTCCTGTTGCTGGGGATGGCTGCTTTTATTTTGGGGAGATCTGGCCTTTGCTTTGAGCACGACTTCCTGGCTCCAGTGCAGATCCCTCAGCCTGCTTGCGCAGGTGCAGCATTTTCCAACTTCCATCACTGGCCTCAGGCCTTCCCAGTGCAGATCCTTGTTGCAAACTTGCACGAGACATTGCTGTGGGCCCTAGACCACCAGCTGGACTCGTGGGCAACATTTCTATGGGATCCAGGGCCTCAGCTGGATTCTTTGGCTCTCTAGTACACAGACAGATCCCTTGTACTCTTCAGTATTTGACTTTCTGACTGAATATTATAAAATAATCCTGTAAGTTGTGTGTCCTGTATTGAATCTATTGCCTTGAGCCACTGACCACAACAGGTGATTTCCCTTACCCATGTCTCTTCCGCTGCTTGACATCTTAAAGAATCTGCTGCCTGACGCATCCATCCCCCAGACACGAAATGCTGCCCTAGCATTGCTGGGATCAGCAGTGCTGCAGTTTGCTTTATTCCTGCCCTGCTGTGCCCCTTAGAGATGCTGCAGTTAATGCGCATGATTGACTTTGACCTCCTTCCAGAGAGCTGCATATTTCCCTGTGTAGCTCAGCTGCTGATTCATTCTCCAGGACTGAACCCCAGCCCTGCTCACAAGCTGACACTCTGTTCAGAGCATCCAGAGTGCTGGAATAAAATGTGTTTGGTCTCTCAGTTTCTGTAAAAGGTCAGCGAGAGGTCAAACTTGAACTGACTTTTCATTCGAAGGATACAGACTAAACTTGCCAAGGATGCACACACAGAGCTGGACTTACTATGTGTGATGTTAACACTTCAGAAACAAAGGTTGGTGGCATTTGGAGATTAAAAAAAATGAGAATACAAACATTAGCCTTTATGTTCAATCTTTTTAATATAATTATTACTTAAATATTCTCTGCACTTTGGAAGGGGATTGGCCTCCCTTTCCATGAACTGCCCTTTCAAATACAGTATTCACTCAGAGAGACCTGATCCTGGGGTGCCATGGTGGCTGAGTGAATACACACTAGCTCCGAACCCCATTAATTCCTCCTGTGGGCAGTGCCTGCAGTGACCTTGCCAGGGGCCAACCCTTTAAGGCACACCTACCTCTTCACTTTGCAGAATTTGGGGCTAAGCACACACATGAAACTTTTGGGGACACCTCAAACCATTTCCAAACCATAGCAATGAGTGTCCAAGATGAATCCAAGAGATATGTTTGGTAGGAGTGACGGAGATTTCATTCATTCATCCACTGCCGAAACAGCCAGCACTGGGTTGGGTTGAATGATACGCTTATTCGTAGCCTTTAGTGTCCATAGTTTACCTGCACCATTAACTACTTATGTCTGTGTGCTTCTAAAGTCTCTCTCTCTCTCTCTCTCTCTCTCTCTCTCTCTCCCTCTCTCTGTCACACACACGCACACACATGCACAAACACACATACACATCTTGAGCTCAAAAAAGAGAAAAAAATAATATCAGTAATAATAATGCAGAAACAATTCTTGGAGCTCCCTCATTGGTTGCTCAAGCTACTAAGATGCGTTTGCATGTTTACTCCATAATGGTAACTGGTCATGTCAAGACCCTGAAGGTCTGAGGCAACAGGTCTGCTCCAAAGTCCTGTAGCTCCTTCACTCTAGCCTTCTGCATATAAAATGCCAAAACATTTGTTCAGATTGCATTCTGAGGCCCGGCAATTTAGCTCAATGCATAAGCGCCTGCTTGGAAGTGCGAGGTCATGAGTTCGATCCCTGGTACCAATAAATAAATAAATAAATAAATAAATAAATAAATAAAATTGCATTCTGAGTGGTTATTTACAATTACACTTTTTGGTGTTTCATAGGCTGTTGCTTGGAAAATAAGCTTCTGCAGTTCCTTTTTTGTTTTCAACCCAGAAATACCTATGTTGGCCTGCAGATTAATATATCTCACTCTTGTGAGAACAGTCTGTCTTGTTTTCTGATCTTTCTGTATTTGTTCTCCCCTTTATGCATTTATTGGTTTGACAAATATTTATTGAGCAACAAAGATATGCTGAGAAATATGCTGGGAATTCAGGACTGAGAAAAATGTTTTCTTCACTTTTGTCTGTACTGGCTGGGGTGTTCATTGGTCCTGGTAGGAGTATGAATCACACCACCATTATGGAGTCAACATGGAAAGAAATGAACAATTATACAGCAAAAGGATGCTCCAGCATGTCTGGCGTGATTAAGTATCTCTCCAACCACTCACAGGAAGGGAATATCTTGCTCTATGCTTGATGCTCTAGGCCCTTTAGAATTAGCCCAGCATCTGTATTACCCAGAGGGTATTTTTCAGTCCCAGGTGTTTCCACTGTTACCTGCATTTCAATACAGCGGAATGAAGTAGATTTGGTTTGTGAAGTAGCCATGAGCCCCAATTTAGAAAGATTAATTTGTGATAGCACATCTCTACTGGATGACTTGGTGGGCTGTTTAAATAGTTTGGATCCAGACTAAAAGAACTTCTTCCCTGCTACTTTTACAGCTTCTTTGACCTCCTTGTTTCTCAAGCTGTAGATCAGAGGGTTCAGCATGGGAATGACGATGCCATAGAATACAGAGGCCACTTTCATGTCCTCCTGGGGGTGCTCAGAAGGAGGCTGTAAGTACATGTAGGAGAGGGTCCCGTAGAAGATGGTGACAGCTGTGAGGTGGGAGGCACAGGTGGAGAAGGTCTTCTTCCTCCCCACAGCAGAAGACATCCTTAGGATGGCGGCCAGGATGCGGATGTAGGAGAAGATCACAACTGACACAGTGAACGTCAAGTTAAACCCCACAAAGACAACAATTAACATGATGTTGATGTCAGTGTTGGAGCAAGAAAGGGCGAGAATTGGAGGAAAGTCACAGAAAAAATCATTGATAATGTTGGATTTACAGAAGGACTGAGAAACTGTAAAACCTGTGTGCACAGAGGCGTTGAGTGATCCCATGAGGTATGAGCCAGCTACCAGCTGGATGCAGATGGTTTGAGACATGATTATGGGATAGCGAAGTGGCTTACAGATGGCTACGTAACGGTCCACTGCCATGGCTGCCAAGAGGTAGCAGTCGCTGGTCGCAAATGTTGCAACAACCAATAACTGCATTATGCATCCTCCGTATGATATGGATTTGTCTTGTACTATGAAGTTCTGGAGCATCTTGGGAGTGATAGCAGATGTGTAGCAGATGTCGACAAAGGCCAGGTGTTGCAAGAAGAAGTACATGGGTGTCTGAAGTCTGGAATCTGTGTTGATGAGCAGGATCATCCCAGTATTACCCACCATAGTTGTCACATAGATCACAAGAAATACAATGAAGAGGACACACTGAATCTCATATTGGACACCGAATCCGAGAAGATAAAATTCAGTCACTTGAGTTGCATTTCCTTGTGTCATGGTTACCAAAAACCTAGGCAGGACCAAGAGGAGGCTACACACAAGAAAGAAGATGTTTGTGACTTCTGGAAATAACAAGAATCTTACATTTCTTGTCATTGTTCTGACTTGGACTTTCCTGATACAACTCACAGGGAGGTTTATTATTTTCCAAATGGCTTTTGATATTTTTTTAAAAGACCACACAAAAGCTGTTTTTGAAATATGGATTCACTTTTCAATGAGAAGTGCTTCCATGTCAGTACTGACACTAACGTGTGATTCTGAGAAAAATAGGTTAGTACATTTTTCTATTATACTAACAAGTATCTATATTTGCACTAGTCAATGTATAAACATGATTTTGTAACTTTTCAGTATCTTACATTTCGGGGTTGTAAGTGTGTGGACAGACTTCTTGCACTTTTCACTTTTGACTCTTTGGGAGGCTATTAAAAATAATACTATAAATTATGTGTCCTGTATTAAATTGTTTATCAAGCAATTCCTGACTATAACAGTTACTTTCACAGAGGACAAATTAGCATGGGATTATGGAAGGATACATACAGGGATACAGTTAATTTTATTTTGGATTACTTTGTGACTGTGCAGTTGAATTATTGTTCATATAATTTTATACATGAAAAATATTATGTACTAAAATAAATTGCCCATAGAGAGAAAAGACTCACACTCTGACACATCAGTGAAGTGTTCCTTGATGCTGTCTGTAACTTCTACCAGATCTACACCTTTCCAAAGAAGATGGTCAGAGAGCAGGGTCCTTTCTTGATAAGAATGCAGTGAGCCAAGCCAGTTGCTGGTATTGACTTTCAGGTATTTTGAGAAACAAGCACCACGGGATAAAGTGATGGAGAAGACATCGTTGTCTCAAATTTAACCTTTAGGAATTGCTGAGAATAAATTTTAACAAGTTCCTTTCTCACATAAATTTGTTGGAAATGGTGAAAGGGAGCCTTCATGGAGAGTCCTGCTAACTGATTTTTGGTAAGATGCGAAAGGCATCAGTTAGAAGGGTCTTCTCTTTAATAAATGGTGTGAGGGCACTCCGTGATCCACAGGCAAACACTGAATTCAGTGTAAACTTCACGCCTTATGCGAAAACTAACTCAAAACAGATCGTGTGTTTCTATGCAAAATATAAAATCATGAAATGTTAAGAAGGTAACATTAAGAGAGATTTGCAGATGGTAAGGCAGAGTAAAGCATTCTGTTACATCAGAGCAAAAGCATGATAGTTAGAGAAAAATGAAAAGCAATTGAACCTCATCAGAATTAAACTTTTTGCTGTGCTAATGATCTGGTTAAATGGTTGGAAACCATATTACTGAATGGGAGAAAATATTTCCAAATAATGCTCCCAGAAAGGGATTCAGGGAGTAGGTAAGGAACTCCCATGCTCAAAATGGAATAAGAAGTCAAATTTGAAAATTGGTAAAAAGACTCAGTCATCTAACCAATGAGCGACACATGGATGAGAAACAAGTGCGTGAAAGGACGTCCAGTGTCAATAACAATTAGAAAGTCACTGTCAGCCTCGGCAGTAAGCACAATGCGAAGCCAGCCCGCCTGTGTGTCAGAGGCCATGGTAACGAAGGGGACAGTACCGCACTGTGGCAGTGCTCAGTGCGGCTGGACATCTCATGCATCGAGGGTGGGAATGTAAAGAGTTACAGTGACTCGGGAACACTGTTGGTAATTTCTTAAAAATATGCCTGTGCCATTACCAGATGTAGTTATCTAGGAGTCCTCGTACTACTAGATAAATCTGCTTGTGCAAGGCTAATACCCACATCGGTGCACACAATCAAACTTTTGTATAATCTTTACCTGTACACACCTCAAACTGTTCCACAATGGGTGATCAGTACAGTAAGTAGCTCTAACCCTGTACTGTGGAATAGACTTGGAAACAGAGCGGAACAACTGGTAATAAAGGTGACTGAGGTCCCACCCTGGAGTAAAAGGAAAGTGGTGAATAAAAGGAAAGCTGATTTCCAGAGTCACACGCTGTATGGTCACGTGCACAAGGTCAGTGAATTGGCTGAGCTGCACAGCTGAGAACAGCCGAGTGTGCCGGGGTGAAGAGTGGTGGGCAGAGGAGGGTGGTGGGTCTGTTCCCGAGGGCTGGATGAAGGAGCCCATGATCTGTGATAGACTATTCTACATCTTGATGATTACCGGAATCCACACAAATGAGAAAGGAACGTAGACACACACAGAGAGATGCACAGACACACAGACACAGGTACACACACACAGACACGGTGCCCACATTCAAATCCTTGTCTCACTTTTTTTTGTTTCTGGCATTGGGGATCTAACTCATGTCCTTGCACTTTCCAGGCCTGTGGTTGTGCCACTGAGCTAAATCAGTGTCACAGTGCAGTTATGTCCCAGGTAACCACTGAGGGAAAACTGGGCAAAGCCTTGTTCCTGGGAGCACTCTGTACTATCCTTGCAACTTCCGGTGACTCACTGTCCTGGCGACCCTGCCCACTCCATGCATGTCCAGCCCATCGGCAGCAGTGAGCTGAGTCCAGAGCAGAGCAGGGGAGCCTTGCTGGGCTCTGTCCCTCACCTCTTGCTCCCTGTGCTGCAGCCAGGGCAGGCGGCTGAGGCTGGCGGTGGGGTTCCCTGTGCTCCCCTCGCACCAGCGTCCCTGGGGTCTGCACCGCGGGGCTGCAGGCTGACTGCCTCCAGTCTCTCCTGTCGGGGTTTTGTGCCTGGAGCTGAGGGAACCAGTGCTCATCCCCCAGAGATCAGAGGCTCCAGGGGCTGAAGTGGAATTGGATCAACAGTGTTTGTCTGTTATTCTCTGTTGAAAAAATTAAGGTTCCCCACATGGGACAAAGTTTCCTTTTGTGTTATTGCCTTTGGGGAGTCTTTGCTTGATTTCTGAGAGTTTCCCAGGTGTTTCAGGCTCCTTCCTTCCCTCCCTTCCTCCTTCCCTCTTTCCCTTCTTCCCTCTTCCTTTCCTTCCCTTCCCCTTTCCTCCTTTCCTTCCTCACCTCCACCCTCCTTGTCTTCATTTGTTTTGTGGGGTGGAGGTCAAATAGCAAAGTCATTCCAACAGTTGAAATTGAGAAGCATGAAATGCACAGAATAAAATCCACGTCTCCCCCCCCCCCCATTCCTCAACCCCAGTCTCGGGTTTTCCCAGGAAACTGTCACCGCGAGCTCCTGTCATTCCTGCGGCCTGGCGTTTGTGTTCTGGGTCCCGCCGGCCTCAGCTCACGGATGACCGTGCCCCTCCCGCGGCTTCTGCCTGGCCTTCCCCTTTGGCAGCTCTGCCAGTTGGTCCCCAGCAGCACCGAGCGGGGGTGGGGGGTGGGGGGGAGCCGCGCTCTTGCTGGGGTTGCAGCACGTTTTCCAGAGGAGCCGCGTTTCTCAGTCTGCTTACTGGAACTCCGCTCACCCGCAGGGGTTTTCACAGTCTTCTTTTTTACTGTTGTGCATGTTTGTGATACGGAATAATTTCCTTCCTCCTGGGGAATCGGTGCCCACGCAAATCGAATTTGCCTCCTTTTCACCCTCCACACACTTCTGGGTCCTCTTTCCATCTCCACAAGATCTACTTCCCTGCTTCTTCCCATTTCTCTTTCATTTTTCTGTTTAAGTTATTCATGTTGTGGGTTTCTCATTTAAGGGATTTTTCTTTTCCTTCTCTGAGTCAGGTTGGGTGTCTGAACACATTTCCTAGAACCGTTACTATTTCATTCTGTGTCTTATGTATTACATGTGTTACCATGTTAAAAATATTTTTATATTGATATTTTAAATTAAGTACTTCGTTTAGAAGGCCTACAAATATCCCTTTCTCAGCATAATTTTTAAATTTCACTTATTTTTTTGCCATGTAGAATACTTTGATTTTAATATGGTTCTTCCAAAACTTGTTTATAGTGGATAACTTGAACTCTGACATTTTGTCGTTCCCCTCCATTTCCTGCCTTGCTGGTCGCTGGCAACTACAGTTCTCTGTGGATCCATCAGTCTGACCACTCCAGACTGCACTCAGGAATCAGAGCAGGCAGCACTGATCTTTATATGTCTGACTTTTTAAACTTCACGTAACGTCCTCCAGGTCTGTCTGTGTTGACACAAATGGTAGACTTTCCTTCTTTGTAAAAACAGAATAATATCCCATGGGAGCATGTGTGCATTGCTTCATCTGCTCACCCACTGATGTATGTCCAGGTTTTAATATCCTGGCTGTAGTGAATCATGCTACAGTTAACATGGGAAAGGTATCTCTTAGAGACACAATGTTATTGGCTTCTGTAGTTTTGAATATTCCTGTGCTCTGGTCATAAAACCAACGGGACTTAAAGGCCAATTCTCTTAATGTGCTTCTTTGTGCTGGTATTTTCATTTCGTATTTTATATTAATATTTGTGAGTGATTTTGCACCAGATTTTGAGCTATCTCTGCTAGATTGCTTCATAAAAACTGGGAGCCAACCTCTTTCCCCATCCGCTCCATTGGTTCCAGGAGCCTCAGCCCTGGTAGGGTTTGAGATCCACAGATTGATGCTGAGCCGGGAGAAGAGGACTGAATTCCCAGGACTGCGTTCCTCACATGGTCCTTTATGCTCGTGATTTTCCGCAATAGCTTTCATTAATCAACACGTCTTCAGCAAAGTCCTCTATCTCAGCAGGTTCTCTGGTTTATTACCATAGCATGGACTGCATAGTGTTTTCTTCTTTTTGTTTGTTTCTTCCAATATTGCTTTTCTTTTAAGGCAGAAAATGACAAAGAAATATATCTATTCATCAGGTGGATTTCTTTAGAGAATAAAATCTTAGATTTTCTAATTGTATCAGTTAAGATTATTTATAGTTAATTTTCAATGTTATTTAAGTAAAAATAATACCTTCTCCTCACCTAAAAACTGTTTTCTCATTTTCTGAGTGTAAATTTACTTTTAAATTTTATTTATTGTTAATAGAGTTGAAATTTTATCTGAATACTTTTTAATAATTTAATGTTTTAACTGCATGTAAGAAATATTTGGTAAAAGTTCAGCTGACAGAGGTGCTAAGCTTCTGAGTGATGTCATATTCTGTCCCGAGCCTATTTATGCAATGTGATAAAGCATTCAGTACTCATGGTTATTGTCAAATATATGAAAATAATAATAATTAAGTGAAATCATTCATATGTAAGTGACTATTTTGAAAATACTTTGAAAATTACTCATGTAGTGGAGACCTGTTAAAAATAATATAAAATTATTGCTATTATAATTTCATAGATTTTTTTAAACAACCTCAAACACAGTTTCCTAAAATGCTTTTGTTTCTTTTTTTATAAATTACACTAAATATATGATCTATTTTTCTGTATCCTTAATAAAAAAGTTATAGATGTTAAAGAAAAAAATAATTAAATGTTTTTCTGAAATAGTTTATGAAGTATTACCTTATAGATATTTGCAAATTTTGTTCATCTTCAACCAAATGATGGTTTAAGTGAATTCCTAAGTAGTAGAAACCTAGAGGGGTTCATGGTCCCCTATCTGTACTTCGGTTCTCCTGGCCTTCTTTATCACTTTTCCTGAGATGAGCATGGTTCTGTACAGAGTATGAGCAAAATTAAATAAATGTTTGGCTCTAGGTACATTTGATCAGTGATTTTTTTTTAAAAAAATAGAGTTCTATATATGAATTTAACCAGCTTTCCTAATTACATCAAATAATTCCACTATAACCTTTTGCAGTATTCTCTTCTCCACCTGTTCTGCCATATGCATGCCTGTGATGAGCCCCCTTGGTCTTTCCGGGTTCTGACTGACTTTCTATCCCACGGTTCCTGTCTCAGTCTATGAACCTGGACCTTCTGGAAACATAGGGAAAAGGAATGAACTCTGTCATAATGTAATATTTCCTGTCGGTTGAACTGACTACTGAGACATGGGAGAAGAATTAGAAAATGGGGTCTTCGCCTTTGTGTATATGTCACCTCTCAGTGTGTGCTTGGTGACTCTAAGTTGTTTTTTCTAAATAGTGAGGATGCTAGGTTCTAAGCCCATATTTCACTTCAATATTTAAGTCTGGACCTAAATTTTCAGATATAATTTCAACTCTATTAATAATAAATTCTGTAAATTTTGGAAACTGAATGACATGAGGCATCGATTTTGGGTAAACAGGCCTGCTGTGCTTTGGGCTTTGATTTTCTAAGACAGACACCTTTTAAGGGACATAGCTGGACATTCAGGTTCTATTTGCCAACAGTAAAACTGTTATCAGCACATCTTCCTGGCTCCTTGCCAATACCCTAGTTTTCGTTTCAGGGAAACAAGGTAGAGAGAATGGACATTGGGTCCTAATAACCAGGGACCTGTGAGGGTTCACTCTGTCACCACTTCTTTCTTACTTTTCCATTCTGCACATAGCACTCCAAGGAGTGATCTTCCAAATTTTATTTAGCAATAATTAAACACATAGCTGTACAGAAATAACAACAGGTAATCTCAAGAAAACACCAAAAGGAGAGAGAAACAAACATGATTTTATTTCTTAAGGGAGCAAACATGAGCCCTTCCACCGTGGTGAATCTTTACAGTGTTGTCCACAGATGTACTTATTGTTATAGTACCAACTGCATCTCTGTCTTTACAGCAATTTTGCATTTTCTGATAGGAAAAGAAGTTCAGCACAGTGTACAAAAGCAATATCAAAGAGAACTTTTCAAATACCTTCTGTTTAAGAAATACATGACTTAGAAGTTTTTTCATTTGGGTGGGGATGTGGCTCAGAGGTAGAGCTCTCGCCTAGCACGTGTGAGGCTCTGGGTTCAAGACTCAAAAGTGCAAAAGAAAACAGAAGTTCATTTATTTAGTCATTTGACATATTTTTCTGAATCGTTCAGACTTTATGCATAATTAAGGAATGCCTTTGTGTGTCACGAACCTGGTCACACGTTCTAAGGTCTTGTTGGACCATGTTGCACTGGAGTCATGATTGAAGCTGGAAGACTTCTTTCCTACCACTTTTAGAGCTTGTGTCATATCTTGCTTTCTCAGGCTGTAGATCAAGGAGTTTAATGTGGGACTAATGTGCCATAACATGCAGACGCTACCTTTTCTGCTCTTGAGACTTAGGAGTACGATGGTGTAGGTATATGGAAGACAGAGTCCCATAGAAGACAGTGACTGCCGTCAGATAGGAGGCACATGTGGAGAAGGATTTTCTCCTTCCTGCAGCCCAGGACATCCTGAGGATGGCAGCCAGGATGCATATGCAGGAAAAGATGATGACTGACACAGTGATGGTCAAGTCAAACTTTGATTTGCCCATGTTTCTAGTGAGTTGATCTATACATGGTTTTCATTTATCCCACTTTCGAGTCTCTCTTTAGTCACTGACTTGGCAAAGACTTTCTCACCTCCTGTCCTTTTTTAATGTTGTTCTTTTTTATGAGTGAAAAGGAAACCCTAAATAATACCTGACCATTTTTACCTTATGCTTTTCTTTTAAAAAATGATAATCCATCCTGTATAGAACTCATTTCCCTAAGGAACATCAAAACTTATACCAAAACTTAGTTTTATTCTACCATTGTATGTGTGGTACATGTTTGTTGACTTATGATAATTTGTAACATAGATATACTTTGCTATGTGTTATTTTTGTTTTCAGTATTTGCTTTTTGAAGGGATGCTAAGAAGTTAGAAAACAATAATGTGTGTATGCGTAAGCATGTGTGTGTGTGTGTGTGTGTAACTGTGTGTGTGCATTTTTGCGTGAACACATGGTAGGAAAATACTATTTAAAGCATTAAATAGTATGAAAAAAATATAGTATGCTTTTCTATGTTAAAATGTACTCAATGCCTTTATATTAGGCAATACCTACCAAAAATTTATGAAACAATGAATTCTTTTTTCTTTTTTTTTTTTTGTTTTGTACTGGGGATCAAACTCATGACCTCGCACTTGCCAGGCAGGCCCTCACGCCTCTGAGCTAAATTCCCGGCCTGAAAAATGAATTTTGATATTATGTGTAGATTCTCCACAGCATGTCATGAGGCTAACATAAGCTTAGCAACATCTGAGGAAGGAAAATGAGACCTTTTGCCCATATTTTTGAATATAGATGTAAATAAGATAAAAATACACATTCTTCTGTGGGATCTAGCCATGTATTAAACAAATGATGGTAACAACCAAAGAAGGCTTCTGTTTTCTTCTTCAGGGTTTTACCAGCTGAGATACAAGGACAATGTATGTATGGAGGCCACGACATCACTTTTAGGCCTCAGGAGGAAGGTTACGGGTTATGAGATGTGTTACTGCTTCCAGTTAGCCCAGGTAGGAGACAGCTGCAGTTGGTCCATTCTCTCATCAGTGCTGATCGTGTCTCTCCCACAATCCAGAGAGCGCCTCTGGGGCACAGGACCCAAGGTCAGCAAATTGGACCTGCTCGGAGGATGTGGCTGAATAGATTGTGCTGGGGGCTCTCAGCTGCACCAGCCAGACTTGTCATTCCTTCTGTTTAGGTGGACAGAGGCCACCTGATGGAAGGAGGGGGCCTGGGTTACTGCAATTGACAACCTGTTGTAGGAAACAGCAGAAGTAGGCAGGAAACATTTTCTCTCAGTAAGCATGGCCATGTTCCATGTATCCTAGGAATCAAACAAGTTTTAACACTGGAATGTTGTTGATATAATTTGGCATATTAACTCATGAAGGCAGGTAAAATCCCATCAACTTTCATGATAAAATATTAACAAGAAGTAAATATAGAAACTTGGTAAAGATGATCTCCCCCTTACGCCCTTAAGCATTGCCATTCTAGAAGGTTCTGAGAAGCAGTGCCCGTGAGTGAAGGAATGAGTGGGGCAGGTGTGACTGATTCTGTTCTACATTTATCTAAAGTCTTGGAAGGACATGCAGAAGGAATGAAAGCTGTGGTGATTGTAAGGAGAAACTGTGACAATTACTCCATTTAGATGATGTTGGTGTCTCTATGGAAAATGACTGAGAACCATAAGAGAAATTTTTAGTGAGGTTAGGACAGCCATTTGATATTGCGCTAACACACAAAAGCCAATATACTTCTCTTAGTAGAGAAAGAAAAAAAATTGAATATATAGCACCAATATCAATTAATGAGAAGTATTTATGTGTAAATCTAACAATAGTTTTTTTCATGGCACTTAGTAAGAATAGAAAATTTTGTTTAAATACTTGAAGAAAGCCAAAACATAGACCAGTTCCATGGATAAGAACTCAGTACTATAAAGGTCGCATTTCTCCCATATTAATTTGTAAATTCTATGAAATTCCAATCAAATATTTAAGAAAATTTTATACTCAACTCAAAGATTTATGTGAAATTCAAGAAAAACCAAGTTGTGAGCAGAGCTTGTCCTACCAGACATTATAATACCACCTTGACCACCATTTATGTAAAGCAAGTTTTCACCCTCAATCACTCATTTTCCTAGAAATCTCTATGTTTTCTTTTAAATCAAGACAAGTCTATTCCAGGCACCCTTTACAACTTCAGAATATTTGGAGAAAAATTATGTGGAAAAGAAGTTTGGGCCTGGGTTTGTTTATGAAGCGATTACTGCGGAACCTGTAAGCAGCCAGTGTGAAAGGAGAAGCTGAATTCCGTGAGTGGCTTTGTGGTGATTAGAAAATGCGCGAAGGAGAGCTGGTGTCAAAGGCTTGGGGTTGACACCCTGCGTTCCCGATTTCAGGACCAGCGAGTTAGGAACATTGTTCAGCTGCAGGTACGAGAACTCTCAACTTCCTTCAGCCCAAGCACAGACTTAGTTTTCCTGCAGGAGCGAGCCTGGCAGTTTGTGAGCAGCTTCGGTGCACTTGTCATCTAACGCATCCGCTGTGGCCACACAGATCCCTTGACGGGCAGTGGCGAAGCACTGGGCCACCTTGTGCAGCCCTCGTGCTCCGCAGTAGGTGGACGGACAGTGGACGCCCCCCAGAGGAGGGCTCTGAGGAACGCCTTGATGCAGTGGGTTAGGAGACAGTGAAAACTGTGTCGGGAGCAAAGCGAAGCAGGACCGCTGTGCTTCCAACTCTTCCTGACCCAACCACAGAGCAATTCAGGAGCAGATGCTTGGTGCGGGAAGAAGACCTGAAGGGTTTGTTCTGTGCGTGCTGCCTACAGTAATGGCCCTAAAATTTTACTTGATTATGATAAAATAGATACCTGACAAGGACAAGGGTTATAGTCCAGAGAAGAACAAAACCGGCAGGACAAACAAACAACAAAGAAGCAAAGGGAGAAGACCAAGTGGCTTTTATGTTTCAAGACAAGCCTTGCTATTTGTGTACCGTAATTACCACGGTACCGACGTGACATCAAATATGTTCTGTAGCATAACTTTGTTTTCATGACATGCATTGAAAAGGGGCTCTTTAGGCCGGGGATTTAGCTCAGCGGCATAAGCGCCTGCCTTACAAGCGTGTGGTCGTGAGTTTGATCCCTGGTACAAAAAAAAAAAAAAAAAAAAGAAAAAGAAAACGGGCTCTTTGAAATGTAGGGACGCAGTATCAATGACTTCTCTTCAGATAATGTTACCTAAAGGAACCTGAATAAAAGTTTATTTGTCTATCTTGGAAACTTAGGGACTTACAGAGACCCTGACTCGATAATAATAGTAAAAAAAAAAAAAAAAACTGGCAAGGTAGCTCAGTGACAGTGCTGTGGTTTCAGTGCCTAGCAACATACTTACACACATGCGCGCGCACACACACACACAGACACACACACACATGTGCCCTTTATGTGGGCTAGTTTATGTATCTTACCTGTAGATCTCTTGCCTGTCATGTGTGAAGCTCTGACTTTAATTCCAAATGTTGCAAATCAAAACATAAGAAGTTCATATACTTAATGATTTGATATTTTTTCAGTATCTTTAAGATGCCACCGGTAATTACAGGTGACTTTGTGAGTAATAAACAGTTGTCACGTGCTCAGAAGTTGAGGAATACAAGGGCCCTGCTGGCTCTCTGGGTGAACCCTGTGGATGGAGAAATCATGCTGAGAAGCACTTGGTTCCCCTGTGCCTCATGGCTGCGATCACGTCTTGGTTTCTCAGGCTGTAGATGAGGGGGTTTAACATGGGAATCATAATTCCATAAAACAAAGATGCCACCTTTTCCTGTTTCTGAGACTGGCTGATCCCACGGAGTATGTACATGTAGGAGAAGGTTCCGTAGAAGATGGCGACCGAGGTCAGGTGGGAGGGGCATGTGGAGAAGGCTTTTCTCCTTCCTGTGGCCAAAGATGTCCTGGGAATGGCAGCCAGGATCCAAATGTAGGAAAAGATGATGCCAGACACGGTGAGGGGCAAGTTAAACTCCACAAAGGCTGCCAAGACCATGACAGTGAAATCTGTACTGGAGCATGATAGAGCCAGAATTGGAGAAAAAAATCACAGAAAAAGCGATTAATTAATTTCGATTTGCAGAAGTTCAAGGAGAAAGTCAGATTTGCATTCACAGAAGCATTTAGGAAGCCCATGAAGTATGAACCAAGCAGCAGCTGAGTGCAGACTCTGTGGGACATGATCACCGGGTAGCGCAGGGGTTGCAGATGGCCACGTAGCGGTCCACGGCCACGGACGCCAGGATGAAGGAGTCGCTTGTGACAAGCGTCCTGTAGACTAGTAACTGCACTATGCACCCTGTGAAGGAGATGGACTGGTCCCTGCTCACGAAGCTCTGCAGCCTCCTGGGAGGGATGGCAGAGGAGTAGCAGAGGTCCACGAAAGCCAGGTGTTGGAGGAAAAAGTGCACAGGCGTGCGAAGGGCGGGGTCCTCCTTGGTGAGCAGGACCATCCCAGCTGCCCACCAGGGAGGCCACGTAGATGAGGAGAAAGGCTGTGAAGAGGACGTGCTGGGACCTGAGCTGACCCGCAGATCCCAGGAGGATGAATTCAGTCACTCCGCTGCCGTTATCTTGTGTTATGCTTAGCATAAAATAAATAAAGAAATAAATAAATTTCTTAAATACATCAATACATATGAAATATGTTTACATTTATGTAGTTTGCTTGTCGCTTGTTTTATGTGACTGGATGACACTACTAGCTCCCCAAATAGAAGCTCTTGTCTGAGAACTTTACCTGCCCGTCGCTTCCACGCCGTGTTGCTCTAACCTACTTTCATGTTGTCTCGAGCCTCCTTTTGCACCTGCTGCACCTCTCATGAGCTCCTTGACAATCTTCCTTAGCAGCCTTTACCTAAGTATTGAGGGGGATAGGTCATTTTCTTATGAAAAACACCAGCGTGTTTCAGCCCTGAAGGTGTCCAGCAGTGTCACAGCTCCTTAATCGCCATAAATGTGCAGTTCCGCCTCCTCCATGTGTGTGGCCTGAGTGGGAAGGGCTGCCCAGGGCCTGCCTGCCTGCCCTCTGCCCAGGCTTGGCCTCTGTGCTCTAGATGCTGCACATCATTTGCTTTCTCATCTAATGGTGAAGAAGATGGCTTAGAGTTTGTCTCCACTGCAAGCAACTCAGTGTGAAGCTTTGTCTGTGAAATATTCCTAGGAGCAGAATTGTTGACTTCAAATAGAGAATTTCCTCCAACTCCCAGAAGTCTTTTCCTCAGATATTGGTTGGACTGCGGCACAGAGCTGGAAAAATCTCTGTCTTGAACCACATTTGCTCAGTTCCTGGTTCTCAGGAGGCAGGGCTGGCCCTACAGGTGCTTTCAAAAGTAACCAAGTGTGAGTGTTTCAGGCTGCTTTCTCCCTGAAACTGGTCAGAGCTCCTATTCTACAAGATACCTTGTAATGCGCAGTCTCACATGGAAGGGAGGCCTTTCTCCAGGACCCCCTGTGTCTCTGGACTGAAGAAGCAGCTGTCGGCACCAGCCTGCCTCAGCTCCCCCATGATGGGTGGCCCCAGGAGGCCCGTCTACCAGCCCAGGGAATGTTACTTTAAAAATCGTTACATCTGATTACATTGGGTGTAAGTAAAAGCCAATGAGTTTTCCATGTCTCAAACAATAAAGTCTTCTAAAGACATTAAAATATTCTTGGTTAAACTTACAAAAACAAGACCAAAAACAAAATTCTCATGTTTCATCAAGAGGATTTCTTATGTGTTCTGCTGTAAGGTTTTTGATTACTTAACTGAGTTTTAAGAGTTAGTTTATAACTAGTTAAGTAAACAATTATTAATCTTAGGCTGTATATATCTGAGACTAAAGAAATACACACAGGATAAAATACTCAGTGAGTTGGAGATTTATCTAATATTAAAAAACTTAAGAGTTAATAGCATGTAAGTTTAAAACATGAAATAGTCAGTAATTATTCTTTTTTATACTGTATTACATCTAGACCTTACACGGAAAAAATGCATTTCTGGTTCTTTGTTCTTTGTACTTCATACGATTCTTTGTACTTCATACTGCTCTTTAAGTGTGCCCACTTGCTACACGATTCGCTTGCCTATTTGCTCCAGATTTAATCCATTTTGCCTGAGCAATTACACTCATAATCTTATTGCTTGACATAGTTCTGTCCCACCTCATGCCTGCCTGTTTTGTGAGTTCCCATGTTTTCCCCACCTTACCTGATGGTTTTGCTCTATTAAAATCCCTAGAAAAGATAGGGACCCACTCGGGACCCCTTCTGCCTCTCTCTCAGAAGCTTTCTTTCTCTCAGTAAATATATTCTGCTCTTAACCTCCGTTGTTTCTAAAATTCATTCTTCGATTTTAGAGAGCGTGAACTACACCAAATGTATAATAGGTTTGGAGTTTCACTCCCCTATATCAAAAGCAGCCCCTGAGCAAACAGATACTTCACTGACCTTCACAAATATGTGAAATTTGAGTTTAATTCATATAGGTTGAACTTAGACTTGGTCTCAATCATCTAGCAGGGAAGTACTATAACCAAAAGTGTAGAGTCATTAATAATGACACAAACTGAGCTGAACTAGAGACAAAAAGGGGATTCAATCAACACAACAGTTGTTACCTGTAATGTCTTAACCTTCAGTCATAAAAAAATCTAAACTCCTAGTCCGACTCACTTGTGTAAATGCATCCTTCTGTCTTTCTTAGTGCTATATATTGTCATTATTTTATTTTGAGGTGTATTAAAGTGTCCCTCAAGTAAAAGCTTGGCTTCTGATATATAGGTCTGTCTAGAGGCTAAAAATGCCAATATAAAATATTTTAGCTACTAAAATATTTTGTAATGTAAATGAACTTTGTGTTATTTGTTTCAGAGTTTATGTATTTATGTTGCCTGTAGCCAGTCATTACATGAATCTTTTGACTACAGAGCAGAAGTCAATTCCCAGGTTCTAAATCCTGTAAAAAACAAGATAATAGTTTTTATTCAGTGTAGTCTCTGGGTATATAATAAAAATCAGATTTCTCAGATACAAAATAGGGAGAGGTCAATATGGTCTTACATTTTACTCATTGTATTCAAGTAAAAACCTCAAAACAAAAAGAGTTCAATATTAAAGATAATTCAGCATTATTCTACTTTTAATTTTTGGTCCATTTTCATTTGACATACTTATAAAATTTGTATCTTCCAGATTTCTATAGCTCCTAGTAAAGCTAATGCTCACCTGTGCCATTATTACAAAATACCATGTATACATTTCAGATAACTCAGATGATGCTTCTTCATCCCTCAAAGATTTACGATAATTGAATCTGGTGGTTTTTAATGATTCATTCCTAGTGGGCATCACAATGCTAGTTAGAGTTTGTTGCCCAATTTAGGCCTCAGTCCTCACCCTGAGGAAATAGGCCACCCATCCCTGCCAAGCAGCTAGCTCAGGGGGCCCCTCGCAAAGTCCCCGCTCACCCAGTCTGCAGTTCTGGATATGACCGGGTGATTTGACTACGCTGAGCTGCCAGGGGGAAGAATGCAGTAGCTGCCTCTTGGGAGCAAAGGGTTGAAGCTGTTAGAAAAACTCTGGTTAAAGACCCCACACTCAGTAGGCAGTCAGGAGACAACAGCCAGCCTTTTGATACGAGGCCTACGCATTCATTCCTGCCCAAGGGGCCTGACCTGTCTTAGCTCCTTATCCACTGTCTACCCCTCTCTATTGATTATGTATTATCCACAGATTTCTTATCTAAGGCTAAAGGTACTAGGCGGTGGTCCTGTCACACAGTTATAAAGATAACATTAAAGGCAACAGTGCTACCCCTGGAGCATCCATAGGTGCTAGGTGATCCAGGTCCCGAAATGCACTGTGGTCCAGATCTGTGCTTTCATCCCCCAACTCTTATAAAAACCCCAAGGGCTCACACTGACAGTGTGATTTCCCCCTTGGAACTCATTGGCTGCCCTCCCTTGGCAGAGTGCCCTGATTTAAATAAACTCTTGTCTTCTCCAGAGTAAAAATAAAATAAAATGGCCTTAAGTGAACTAAAAAGGGGAAGATAAGTAGCATCACCTCTGCAGTGCTGGGCACTCACAGGAGCCGATGTGTGTGAAGCTGGAGCATAGGGCCAGCGTGGGTGGGACTCAGCCATGGGTCACACAAGGAGCAGACTCTCCACAGAGAGCAGCCAGACTCTTTCTTCCTTCAGTCACCTGCTCCTCACTCCCTTCCTGGGCTGCTCTCAGCCCAGTCCATTTCCCTCACTGCATTGCCAGGGTCACTAGGGAGGAAGTGATGCCTCTTGTGGGTGGGTGGGGGCGCTTCTGTTTTCAGCTCTGAGCCCGTGTCCCCCATAACCTGAGCAGGACACAGGGAGACACTGCCGATGTGGAGATGGCACTTGCTTTGCTGTCCTGCTCCCCGGGCTGTCTGCAGGTTGTTGTTCTGCAGCTGGTGCAGACTGAGCCCCTCCAAGGCCTTTCTCTGCGGCTTTGCCCCGGGGAGTTTCTAGCTGGGCCTGGGGGATCTGTGCTGGCTCCCTAGAGAATGGAGGTGGGGACCCACTGTTATTATCTTACTGAATAAATTAAACTTCTTAGAGACTATGGTAACAGTTATCTTATTGTGATTAGGACTTTGTTTGTTTTACTTTTTCACACCGTTTTGGTTAGAGTTCCTTTGTTATTTAACGATTATTTGTTGGTTGTGAGTCCTGTTAAGCATCTTTTCACATAGTTATGAACTTGTATTTATGTCTAGGTGTAATACTCTTGTCACCATAACTGTGAAACTACAGTTTGTTTTGTGAGAGATACGCACATCTGAGCTAAATTCAAAGATCATGTGGCCTTAGTGTGGCCCCAGAGACACCTTTTTTTGAAATTGCTGCAGAACGTGTGGCAAACCCCCATGACAAATCCTACTTTTAGACCATCTTACATCCAGCACCTCAAGTAGAGGCCGACAATCCTATTAGGCAGGGTCTTCCACTGGTGGTCTAAAGGCAGCTTAGGGCAAAGGCTAGAACTTTTGTCAAGTAAGCTCAGTTCTCCACTACGCTCCCTCTGTGATGGTTAAGTAGTTGTGTCAGCTGGAGTAAGGAGCACCCCAATGAATAGCCCACCATAATTCTGGGTGTGTCTGAGGGAATTTACCGAAAACAGAAGACCCGTCCTGGGTATACTTGTCACCTGAATGGCACAAAAGGGAAATGAAGAAGCTGCTTCTGCATCTTTGCAGGAGCTCCAGGCCTCACCTTGACCTTGGGCATCACCTCTTGGCTTCCAGTGCAGACCCTTCAGCCTCCTGAAGGGGACTCACATAGGACAGTATGGTGAGCTCCAAGCCTCAGGCCTGCTCCTTCAGCCCCAGCACCCAGACAGCCTGTCTGCACTCTCCCGCCCCAGCCCTGTGGGCACCCATCGCAAGCCAATCTTGTACATTTTTATACGTTTGTGTATCTTGCTTTAATTTGGTGTTTCTAGTGAGCCCTAACTGATACACCCCCAAACACAAGACTCCCAATTATAGGACCTTTATTCAAGACCATATCTCAGGAATTGTATTGTGTATGGTTGTCTGGAGGAACAGAATCAAATAAACATATATTTATATACTTACAGGATTACAGCATCAAAAGTAGGATAGTTTAAAATAACCATCTGCATGCTGGAAAGCCAGAGTGTCTAGTGTCTCCTCAGTGGACATACCACGGGGTCCAGTGGCTACTGCAGGAGCTTCTGGGTGGCCATGACTACTTTCCTTCAGTGTCTGCACATCATTAAGATGTGAAGTACAGTCTGTATACTAAAGCTTTTTGGCTAAGAGTTCCTTTCTTGGTGCAAAGGGCTCCAGTCCGGCCCTTACTCTAATTATCATTGAATTCTTTAGATTAGTCTTGTTGGTTTCAACTGAAATTATTGGTGTTCCAGTTTAAAACAAATAAGCACCTGTAAGATTTAAGGGTCTTCTGTTTCTAAATTATTTTCTTTGAGGGAGACACAGAAAGTATTGTAGAGTTTCTTTTTCTAGGAAAGAAAAAAATGGAAAGAATAAAGAGAGTAATTAATGACAAATAAGCATTTTCAGTGTCAAGAAAGGTAACAAATACGGCTCAGGTGTGTAGAGGCTTTTTCTGTGGCACAAGGCGCTTTTTTAAGCCATTAATTTATTTTCAGTTCGGGTTTGCACAATAATTTGAACATAAATTACAAAAGATGTCACTGTGCACAATTTAGAGAAACTGTTCAAAAGAAAGGACAATAAGAAAGTGAATTTTAATGTTGGTAGTATACAAGTAGATTTTCTATGCATTTTGAGCAAATTAAAAAAATATTGGAAATATTATCTATATTATTTATAAATCCTATATTATAAATATGTATTACCTATATTATTTGTAAATACTATTTATAAGTAAATAGTATTTATAAATATTTTTACAAGCTTCTTAACATTTATAAATATTTTACAATCTTCTTAATATTTTTTAACCATCTCCATGAGGCGTATTCTATATGTTTTCAAATTGTATTTCAGGGAAAACGAGTCTCTGGAGATGTCTTAGAATATTGTTTATATTCCAACAATTAAGCTACTGACTTTGGGGTCATAATCTGAAAATTGAATGCTGGCATTTTTGGAATAATTAAATTGTGTTAGCGCATCTCCACTTGATGCTGAATTTTAACAATTTTGATGCAATCAAAAGAACTTTTTGGCTGTAGTTTTCACAGCTTCCTTGACCTCCTTGCTTCTCAAGCTGTAGATGAGAGGGTTCAACATGGGAATGACGGTACCGTAGAATATGGAGGCCACTTTCATGTCCTCTTGGGAGTGCTCAGTGGGAAGCTGTAAGTACCTGTAGGAGAGGGTCCCAACAGCTGTGAGGTGGGAGGCACAGGTGGAGAAGGTCTTCTTCCTCCCCGCAGCAGAAGACATCCTTAGGATGGCGGCCAGGATGCGGATGTAGGAGAAGATCATGACCAACACAATGAACGTTAAGTTGAACCCCACAAAGACAACCATTAACATGACATTGATGTCAGTGTTTGAATGAGAGGGCAAGAACTGGGGGACCATCACAGAAAAAGTGACTGATGATGTTGGACTTACAGAAGGACAGGGAAAATGTAAAACTTGTGTGCATGGAGGCATTTAATGTCCCTATGAAATATGAACTAGAGACTAGTTGAACGCAGACTGTTCAGGACATGATTATGGGATAGCGAAGTGGCTTACAGATGGCTGCATAACGGTCCACTGCCATGGCTGCCAGGAGGTATCAGTCACTGACTATATGCATTGCATAAATCAGAAATTGCAGAGCATATTCTCCAAATGATATGGATTTGTCTTCTGCCATGAAGTTCTGGAGCATCTTGGGAGTGATAGCAGATGTGTAGCAGATGTCAACAAAGGCCAGGTGTTGCAAGAAGTACATGGTGCGTGGAACCTGGAATCTGTATTGATGAGTAGAATCATCCCAGTATTACCCACCATGGATGTCGTGTAGACCACGAGAAATACCAAGAAGAGGATGGACTCGAACTATAGTCAGCCACCAAATCCCAGAAGAGAGAATTTGGTCACCTCGGTGCCATTTCCTTGTGTCATGGCTACCAAAAGTCTGGACTGGATAGAGAAGGACAAAGAAAATAAACTAAATCTTTGGGCTTTTTTGAACAGTGTTGGTTCTTATGTTTCACAGCACTATTTTTGACTTGAACTTTCCTGGTAAACATTCATGTGGGATTTTTACTTTCCAATTGTTTTTTCCTATTTTCTTGAAAAGAAGCCACAACATATTCAGTGAATTAATGAATGAATCCATTTTACATTGATGAAAACTGTGTTTTAATGTATCATTTGAAGAGCATAAATTAATGCATTTTTCCCACTGCAGTAAATAATTATCCATACTATATTTGCATGATTCATTGATTTACGATTTTCTGTGTTCCCAGCAGCCTACGTTTTTCTTAACTTTTATCATGTAATTCTGGTTCATGGTTTTTAACCTAGAAGTAGTTGGACTGAGACAATCTTTTGGGGAATAATTTTAGTCTATTCATGTTTAATAGCTTCATATGGTTGTAATAAAATCCTTTTTGGCATTCCTATCTGAGTGATTTCCTTTCCCAGACTATCTGTATACCCTTCAGATAGCCTGCTGTATATGACATATGCTTGCAATTTCCATGAAGTTGTGTTTTCTTTCAATCATGTCATAACTTCCAAAAGAATCACATAGTATCAGTTTGATTTGCATGTAATGATGGCTTGTTGACACTGTAAATGTCTTTACTGCTCTCTGAGTTTCAGTAACCCTGCCCCTGGTTAGATAGTCAAGATGCATTCATTAATAAATATTTATATAATATAAGCCTTCAAACTCTCTCTTTTAGGGTCTTTATGCTTAAATAACCTTTCATATTGCCTCTTCTCATTGCATAGTTAAATGCAAAATATTAAGTTATGAAATTTCCAGAAGGTAATATATTATGAAACTTTTAAGTGTTAGGATTTAGTGAGAAATTCTCAGTCATGATCTCAAAAATCTATCTAATCTATCTATCTATCTATCTATCTATCTATCTATCTATCTATCTATCTCTATCTCCTTGTAAACATTAAAACCTTTGATCTGCTGAAGACCTAGTTACAGATGAAAAGTCATGTTATATGGATGGGGTAAGACATTCTTGAAACCTGGAGTGGGGACACACTCCTTAATTCCAGTACTCTAAGTGGCTGAGGCAGGAGGATTATAAATTTGAGCTTAGCTCTGGCAGATTAGGAACATAGCAAGATTCTTTATCAAAATAAAAAACACAAAAAGCAACAGTGATATAGAGCTCATAGATATGTCATGGGTTTCTAATGGGAGTGTAAAATGATAGTTACTCTGGAAAATGGTTGAGTAGTTTCTTAAAAAAAATCTACACATGTACTACTATATAACTCAGTCCTTATACTCTTACAGATTTATGTTTGCACAAAATTTAGGGCCAGACCAAAATGAGTAACTAATTTATATAACACTTTCACTTGTAATAGCATCAAAGTATAAATACTTAACAAGTTCTAGAATAGGGTAATTGTTAAACAAACATAGTACCTCTACCCTGCAACATACTACCCAGAAATAATGAGAAACAAATTGTTGGTAAATGCAACAACATAGATGGATCTTAATGAGATTGAATTAATAAGAAAAAAGGAATTTCCAAAGATCAGATACTGCATAATTTCACTTTTAGAAGTGGTGTCCAAAATGAGGAAATTGTGGAGCTGGGGAACAAATAAATGACCACGGAGGACAGAGTGATAGGTGACAGGTTGGCTGGCTTGTAAGGGAAGCGTGAGAGACATCGGCATGGACATCTACATCTTGATTACTATGCGGGAGCTGACATGAGAAGATGACATAGAGCCCACCCCCACCTCTCCTGGTACCAGTCTGAAATCCTGGTTTGGGCGTTGGTTTTATTATTTGAGATGTAACCTCTGAGCAACGACTGTGTGAAGAGTTCTTGGGGGTTTTATGTGCGGAATCTCCTGTAAATCACTGATATTCCAAACTAAAATATCAAATAAAAATTAAGAGGAAAATTCATAGCTTAGAAAGGGATGAGGATCACTGAGTGAACATGCGTCAGCTCCCAGTACAGGGACAGGAATTGAATGAGTCCTCAGTGGCCACAGCCACACACGCAAAGGTTCCGCAAGAGCCTCACAGTGCTGCTGGAACCCTGGGTGAGCGGGTCGATCCATTACATCCACTCACTGGTTCCTTCACTCTTTCTTGGCCACCCTCCCTGCTCATGCATTTCCACCCCACCACCAGAGGGAGCTGAGTCCTCCTGGGCTTGGGGAGCTCACTGTGCTGAATCTCACCTTCTGCTCTGCTGCCCTCTTACATTCGCTGCCAGGGGACAGAGTGGATGTTGAAACAGGACTCTGTTTACCTTCCTTACCCCACAGTGGGTCAGGTTCTCTTTCCAGCTGCTGCGGGGTGATTGTGCTCCAGATCTCTCGGTGCTTCCCCCATCAGGGAGCTTATAGCTGGGGCCTAAGGGTTCTCTACCAACCCCGCTGGGGCTTAGATGGAATTTGGCTCTCTTGGGATCTCTTGGGATAGTTGATTGAAGGAAAGGAAAGCTCTCAGTGAGAACAATTAAAAATATTACCGTTATTTGTACAAGGGAATTGTTTTTCATGAAACTTTTTGATTAACTACTGTTTGTTCATTCTTGTCCTGAATTTATACCTCTGAATACTTGTGCTTAGGTACAGCTAAGTCTCATTATTCACTATAACTGACCAAAGAAACAGAGCTTTCTGTAAAAGAAAATCTAAATCTAACCCAAATTTAAGGTCACGTAGTCTGTGCTCCTGCAAATTCATACCATGGTATGAATGCAGTTTGTAATATTGCACTGACTTTTGCTTGCATATTTAAAGACATTCCTTAATTCTCACTCATTTTTCTAAAAATTTGCACATTTTAGAGATCAGTTGGACCCAATATCTATTCCAGTTATATTTGTGACTTTAGGTTATTTCAGGTAACTGTGAGGTAAGTGGCACTGAGATTTATGTGGCTAGAAATCTTGGTTTAAGACTTTAGTTGAGTGAGTATTTATAAAGCAAGCTTGCATTCTGAGTTGAGTTTATTGACTGGCTGGCAGTCCAAAGAAGGAGCTGTCACCTGAGACTGATGAACTGAAATGTAGCCTTCTTCACCTCCTGGCTAGCCTCTAGGTTAGGGTTGTACTCAACTGGTAGTGAAGGAAAACTCAATTTACATTTGACTTAAATGTAAGGATTTCTTTTTCCTTTAGAACAGCAGGGTGCTCTGATGCTTGGCTTAGTCTTTCTTTTTGCCGCTGGCCTCACAGTGCAAGGTGTCTGCTGTGGCTCTCAGACATCATACTGCACTTCAAAGAAGGAAAGAAAGGACCAGAGATTATGGAGGAGGAATCACATGTGTACTGGGGAGTAGAGCGGAAAGTTTTCTCCAAATCCAGAAGCCAGCTTGTCCTCAGATGTCACTGGTGAGACCTGTGTACACGGAATCGCTGACCTCTCCATCCCTCTCACATCCAGGTCCTCATTCCAGGGCCTCTTGGGAGCACCTCCGTCTGTCCTGTAGGGTCCTCCTCCTCTGCATCCCTCTCTTGTTCTCTGCCCAGTGAATACCCGTGAAGCCAGGGAGGATCGCTCCTGAGAGTCAGCAGAGACGTGTGAGGAGGGCAGTGATGTCAGGGAAGGTCCGACCACTGGGGTGGGGGGGTCCGGGGGAATCTCCAACCACTGGGGTGGAGGGTACAGTAAGCATCACAAGCCCCGTCCCTCAGGGTAGCAGCTCTGAGTGACATTCTGCAGAATTCTCTAGAGACCCCTGTGGACTGGCGCTCCCATTTCCCAAGGAGGAAATCAGCCACCTATGTGACTGTTCTCTCACTGGATGTCCTCCTGGGCCATCTCAGGTCTCTGTCTGTCCTCTGCTTGCTGCCTGGGGTGACCGCCCTGGACAAGTTAAAAGTACATGTGTGGAGGAACAGTTCCCAGGGAAGTGCTGCCATCACTGGTGCCACACAAATGTCAGGGACCCAAGAGCTGCTCTTTTCAGAGATGCGTTACTAATTTGGGATTCTCCCTGTGACTCTTAAGATTTGATGATTTGCTAATATATCTTATAGAACTGTGCTGTTGGGAGTGGAAAGCTTAGTGTCTCTGTCATCCTCAATTCACATGCAGAAAACCCCGTTGGTACGAGAAGACATGGTACCTCTGGGAAGTGTGCAGGGTGAGGTTAGATCCTAAAGGTGGGGCCTTCATGAGGACAATTGATGTCCACAGTTGCCACAGGACCCTTGCTCTCCTTGTCTGCTGTCTGCACTGTGAAGGGGAAATTTTCAGTCTGCGTCCTAGAAGTGAATGCACACCAGAGCCTGATCTACTATGCTCATCTCAGCCTCCAGCCGCCAGCCTCAGAACTATGAGAAATAAATCTCTGGAATGTCACCATCAGCCTCGAGTTGTTTGCTATAGCAGCAAAAAGTCATTGACACTGAGGACGCACAGCAATTGTTGGAGATCTGAGCTCAGTTTGACCCTCTCTAGCAGGCTCCTGGCCAGTCTCTGTCTCCAACAGGATGTCCTAGCCCTCAGCACTCACCCCCAGCCAACACAGTCCCTCCCACTCACTGTTCCCTTTCACTGCTGTGTCTGTCCCTGGGGCTCTGGTCCCACAGCAGTCACCGTGTGTCCACAGGTTTGAACAGTTCCTCCCTTGCAGTCAGTCTCACTCAAGAATCCCCTGGCCACCTCCTTCTTCTTTGTTGAGATTTTTCTTTGCTTTCCCTGTGGGCTTCATTTCTTGCTTTAGATCCTTCTTGGATCCCCAAGAAACCATTTCGTCCTCCTTTTCTTCCTGTTGCTCTGTGCCCTACAGTATCTGCACAGTAACTCTCAGAGGCCTCTTCCACTGCTCCTTACCACTCTGTCATCTTTCTTCCAAAGTCCCCTCCCAAGGTAACAAGAAATGCAGCTCCCATGAATAGGTTTAGGATTCTCTGTAACCCATTCTCGGTCCTGTAGGAGAACAGTGAGAGGTCGAGTGGAGGAAAGTTCTCACCAGAAGCACCCAGAACCTTGACTGTAATCTTCCAAATGGTAGAAAGAGGAGACTGAAGCTTCTGTTGTTATAGACCTCCAACTCAGTACCAACTAGCAGAGGACAAACTGGGGAAGACCTGAGGACGTTCCTATCTAACAGTGCAGTGTCTCAGAACCAGCCAGAGGGAGGCAGGTAAGACTGGAGTATGGGAGTGGTGAGGGATGAAGCTCTGTCTTCCCCAGGGAAGGTGAGTCTCTAGCTTCCCGTGAGGGTGAATGCTGGTAGGATCACCAACTCAGAAACTCCAGTGAGTCTTTACTGTGTTCCTTTGGAGCTGGTTTGCATCCTGGCTATGTGCCTTACACTGGATACAAAACACTTCTGGAGGATCAGGTACTACTTTTAGTCTCCAGTTACCCTAACAGGTGAAATTGGTTGAGAAAATTCCCAACTCCTGTAATGTCACTTTGTTAGACTGTGCAGTGGCCCACAACTCCTCCAAACTCTTAAACTCTATGTTTGCAGGTTAGTACACCAATTCAGAGACCCCCTCCTGGTAGTGAGGGTAATGCACAGTGTGTTCACTGTGTAAGACTAGTTGTTCCCATACACCCAGAAATATGAGGCCTTTATTTCATGTCATGTGTATCTGGAATCAGCACTAAGACACATGCCACCCTCAGTGCATCATATTGTGGGATGTGCACTGTTTCTGGTCACACTGCCTTGGTCCTAAAGCCAGTGTTCTTCGCAGAAAGAATAAGACAAGGAACAGGGTACAGTTAACCTGCTGTATTTTGCTATAGCAGCAGCTACACCGACAGAATGACACATCATTCCTTTCTCTTCTTGAATGTGTAGTTAACCTGTTTCTTATGTTCTCCTGTTCCAAGCAACCTAGTACTCGATACTGTTTCTTCTTGCACAGCTCTGACATACATTCCAAATACAATTAGCCATCTTTCCTTATGACTGACTTGAAATATTGATTGATGATTGATGCCTTCATTGTGATGTTTATAAGTAGTGGCTGGAACCAGCAAGTCCTCACCAATGTGAGCTGCTAGGAAAATAGAATATTTTGCTCTGCTAAACTGTAGCAGTGCACATTCCAATTAATGGACACATCCATGGTTTTCAATGTGTCTGTTTTGCTCACTTGTTAGCAAACTAGAGGATTAAGTATGCAGTGAATCCCTGATAGTCAACAGATACAGGTTATACAGTAATGCATCTCTTGTGTGCACAGAGATTCAATGTGGGAATACATATACTGCAGAATATATCCCATTTTAATCACAGTGTCAGATGAAAAACCACCTATTTCAGTAAGTACCTACCACTGTATGGTACGTGATGAAAATAAATGGTTTGAAAGATTTTCCTGGGTCACCTGCACAGCACTGAGAAGTGGAGTACCATGTGTGCTAAAGTTTGCAGCCTATCCCAAGCAGGATGGCCACTATCAAGGACATAAACACCTTGTGTGAGGTTTGGCTCCCTGGAACTGGAGCTAGGAATGCAAACTGGTACAACCAGAATGGAAGTAAGTGTGGGTATTCCTCAAAAAAATAAAAAGAAATTTCATTTCTCCCCAGCTATACCCACCTTGGGTATATTTCACAAAGAATTAACGTTCATCAAATTACAGTGATTGTTGTGGTTGATTCATTGTGTCAACTCAAGTTCAGAAGTTTAAAGAAGTGACTCAGCAGTGGCTCGGGGTCCTCACTTTGTAAAGGTCCTGAGCCTGTTCCAGAGGGGGGCAGAGAGATGATGCAAATGCTATGCCTGGCCCAGGTGGTAGCCTGTTTACAATATGAGAGGAAAGGGGTCTTGCTCTCTCCACTTTTACTCTTGTTTTTGCTGTCACAATGAGCTGTTTCCCCTCTTCCATGCCACCCTCCCTTGAGAGCCAACTGGTTACAGACTGAAACCTCCACAAACTGTGAGCTTTCACCCAGATTTCAGAAGGCCTGGGAAGCCATGCAATATGCCACTGAGAGGGCACTATGTCAGCTGTGTGGGTGAAGCCAAAGGTGCAATGGATACCCCAAAAGAAGAAATCATAAATACGGATCATCTGAGGCAAACTGCAATCTGTATTTGTAACAGTGCAATTCACAGTACCTAAGCTGAGAAAACAACCGGCTTTCATGGTAAAAGATGAAGACATACAGGAAATGTATGTATGCACAGTGGAATATTCTTCATCTATAAGGAAAATGAAATCACATCCTTTTAAGAAAAATGGAATTTGATATAATAATGCTAAGTGCAATAAAAGAGACCCATAGGGGTAAATACAGCATGTTTTGTCTTATACTAAAATATAAATGCATGAATGAACAAAATAAAAGAAAGATGACAGAGATTTGAAAGATAAGTTTTTGGAGATGAGGAGAAACAGGAAGGATATCGTGAATATCATGGATATCATGTTGAAAATGTTGATGTCACACAGGTGCAGCAAGTGAGTCAGTGTTATGTGTCACCACCACGCACTGATGATGAAACCTACATTGAGGATGGTGACCATGGAGACAGTTTGCTGGACCACACTGTAGCTGACCCGCTGTCCCACTGGAGGGACACTTTCAAGATCCCGGTGTGCACACTTTGTTAACTTACTCAAAGACCATTTTAATGAGTACATAATAAATTGATAGATGCAAGTGATCGCATGGGGAATGTGCTGTCTTCACAGAGGTTCAACTTGAGTGTGCTCATCTAGACATTCACGGCAGGAAGAATCTTCTCCTGGTCAGATGTCAGTGAAAAACAATGTTCTCTGAGCACCAGTGGCCACTGTATTGTGTGCTAAAAGCAGTGCGCCACACACTTTCCTCCATGGTCTGCACTGTTGTGAGGTGAAGTGCACCCGTGTGTAAAGCCATTGTGCTGAGGATCACTCTTGGTTTCCACTCAAATCTCTGTTGCACTTCTGCAGTGTAACTTTATTCTTTCAGCTGTGGTCACTGAGCCTTCTGTGTGCAAATGTTTACTCATCAGTTTTCACAACTACCTGTTTCTAGGCTATTTTCATTAGAAAAGTAATACAAGATATTTGTGGAGTTTACACCTGTGGGCAGGAAAAGATGGAATGAGAATAAGGAGAATAACTGGTAAAAGAACTAAGTGCTGTTGAGTGGCAGGGAACTTAACAAATACAGGGATAGTGGGTAGAGGAAAGGGTGCTGAGTGAAAGTGATCCACTGACTTTGTACTTACATTTCCATCGTAATTGAAAACAAAATTTACCAGAAAGCCACATTTTAGACAATCTAAGGAACTCCTTTAAAGGACAAGAAAATAAGGAAGTGTTAAGAATTGTTTTATTCAATTATATATTTTTGTAACAAGTAAAATGTGACTGAAAATATTTTAAAATATTTAAAATATTCCAAATAGTACTTTAAAGTTCATGCATAATTCTTTGTATACAAATTTCATAAAGATTTCTCCATGATTTGTGGGAGATATGTTTTTACATCTGTGTGCTATGGAACATGAATCTCAGGAGGGATCTTTCAATATTTCCCATAATCTACGATTTGTGTACTGAAAGGGTAGCCTTGATTTTAATACTGAATGTCTGCAAATTTAGGATATTTCAATTGCGATGATCCAATGCGATGGGCTGTGTCATTGATGTGCTGAAATTTATTGGTTTGCATGTAATGGGAAGAACTTCTTCACTGCCATTTTCACAGCTTCTTTGACCTCCTGGTTTCTCAAGCTGTAGATCAAAGGGTTCAACATGGGAATGAGAGTGCCATAGAATATGGAGGCCACTTTCATGTCCTCCTGGGAGTGCTCAGAAGGAGGCTGTAAGTACATGTAGGAGAGGGTCCCATGGAAGATGGTGACAGCTGTGAGGTGGGAGGCACAGGTGGAGAAGGTCTTCTTCCTCCCCACAGCAGAAGACATCCTTAGGATGGCGGCCAGGATGCGGATGTAGGAGAAGATCACAACTGACACAGTGAACGTCAAGTTTAACCCCACAAAGACAACCATTAACATGACATTGATGTCAGTGTTGGAATACAAGAGGGCGAGAATTGGGGGACCATCACAGAAAAAGTGGTTAATGACATTAGATTTACAGAAAGACAGTGAAAATGTAAAACCTGTGTGTATGGAAGAGTTTATTGAACCTATGAGATAGGCACCAGCTACCAGTTGGGTGCAGACTGCTCGGGACATGATTATGGGATAGTGAAGTGGCTTGCAGATGGCTAGATAACGGTCCACTGCCATCGCTGCCAGGAGGTAGCAGTCACTCATCACAAACATTGCATACACTAATAACTGGATTATGCATCCTGTGAAAGATATGGATTTGTTGTCCACCATGAAGTTCTGGAGCATCTTGGGAGTGATAGCAGATGCGTAGCAGATGTCAACAAAGGCCAGGTGTTGCAAGAAGAAGTACATGGGTGTCTGAAGTCTGGAATCTGTGTTGATGACCAGGATCATCCCAGTATTACCCACCATGGATGTCATGTAGATCACAAGAAATACAATGAAGAGGACAGATTGGAACTGCTGTTGGCCACCAAATCCCAGCAGACAGAATTCAGTCACCTTAGTGCTATTTCCTAGGGTCATGACTACTGAAGCCTACGCAGGGTGCAGAGAAGGACTAAGAAAAAATTTGAAATATTCAGGAATACTTGAGCAGAGTAGGTTTTAGTGATTTGCATCATTGTTTTAGATTGCTTTTCCTGACAATCCCTCACAGAGGATGTATCTTTTTCCTTTGTTTTCTCTTCCTTATTGATCAGAAGCTACCATGTAACCAGAATTCTTGTGAAATGCACTCATTTTCTAAAGCCTAATATGGACTTTTCTTATGTGATTCCAAGAAAATAGGTTAATGGCATCTTCCATCTTATGGATCAAGTGTCTCTACTGGCTTGAAGAATTATTTTAAAACATTTTTATATTAAAATGAATTTAAAAACCAGTAAAAATGATACAGAATTTAAAAACAAGATGATGGAAATTAACAATAGTTATTATATTGCATATTGTTATCTTCAAAATAGGTACTCAGATTATCAGATATAGTATGTAAAATTTATCAAACAATATAAGCATTTCCTTATAAGTTCCTTTCCAAAGAACTAATAGAATTTCTACTACAATTATCTTAACTATCATATATATATATATATATATATATATATATATATAGTTTTTTAATGAAACATTAGAGAAATATGTTTTTTTCAATCTAACACTTTTCTTACCCATTTATAAATTTAGTTGTTACTCTTGTTTCATGCTTTTGAGTTATGCATATTTAGTGTGAGGGAATTTCCTGGTGATCATGACCCACCTGTGTTTGATGGCTGTAGGAGTTTGTACTAACATCCTTCTAATCTAAACATTTCCATTCACAACTATGTCTGATTACCTCTCAAACAATCCTGTCATCTCATTTTATAGAATACATTAATACTCACATTTTTTATTTTTCATAAAATGAAAAATTTTATAGCTTGAGGAGAAATCATTTGATTTGTACACAGGTAACTATTTGATTCCTATATAATGGCAGTTCATTTTAATCAAGTCTTTCTCTCTGAGTTTCAGTACTTTTGTAGTTAGATGTGCAACTGAGAAGAATGCATTAGATCTTACACAGAGCATACACACTCAGACTCTCAGGGTTTGTGTCTTCTGTTTGAACCACTTTCCCTCCTTGTGGGCTGGGGACCATGGATCCTGGCTATGGTAGAACTGGCCGCTCACATGTCACATTTTGCAGGGTTCTGAATAATTGTGTGCCTGAGATTCCCTGCCCTCATCCATTTGTGTTGGTGCAGCAGAGCACCAAGTCTGGTGATCCTTATGAGTAGAAAGGAAGTATGTTTGGCTTGCAGTTCTGGAAGCCAAAAGGTCTATGATGCCTCAGTGAGAGCTTCCTCATGGCTCTGTCCCACTGGCTGAGGCAGAGGGCAAGAAGGGGCCACACCTGCTCTCTGGACAGATCCACACCTGGGACCCTAACACTCCCCTCAAGAACACTAACTTATTGCTAATGGCATTGCCATTATCAGATGGCATTTCCTCCTAAAAGTGTCTCCCAAGCCATCAGCACTGAGCAGCACATCTCATCCATAGCAAGACCCCCCAGCCACACATTCCTGCAGTAGACTTTGTGTGACTGAGACTCCCCATTGTTCCACGTGTGTGAGATTTACTAGCATTGTCATTGTCAACACGGTGAAGTACTTTTAGGGCACAGAGACGGGTGTTGTGACACATGCCTGCAGTGCCGGCAGTGCGGGAGGCTCAGGCTGCAATATTGAAACTGTGAGCTTATGTGAGTCAGCAAAGCTGTCAGAAAAACAGAAATAAAGACAAGGAAACAAAATTAAAATGTGTGCAGATGTCAGTTTAGTGTTAGCTCCTGTGTTTAATTCCAACTACCTCCTCCCCCTAACTGAAAAGGCATACATGGAGGAGGATAGAGCCACAGCGCAGGTTTTCACCTGGAGAGAGCATCGGTGAGGACTGCTCACGCATCACAACCCAGAAATGCAAACACTGAGCCTGCACGGGGAGCACTTAGATGTGCACCGGGGACTGCTCTGAAGGCCGAGTGACCAGGCGCGGAGTGAGATGGGCACGGGGAACAGTGGGGAGGGGTGAATGGCCGAGCCTGGTAAGAAGCAGCTACAGGCTCTGGCTTTCATTCACCAATCCCAGGCCAACATCTGCCCCAGGACATCGGTGCCTCCTGGGCTTATCAGGGTGAACACAGCATAGTGTCTGGCCGCTACCTGAAGGGAAAAGGGGCCATTGGCTGAGGGTGGACATGGCAAGTAGAAGGATCATCTTTGCAACCTGTAAACCACCCCTCAAACAAAATATATTTATCTGTGTCCCTCTCACATTTGTGTACATATATATCCATAAATATCAGGATGTGTGTGTGTGTATGTGTGTGTGTGTGTATATATATGATGAATACATCTCCATGCATATATACTATGCATTCATAATATGATTCATGGAGTATAAAGAAAAGAAAATTATTGAAAGATACATAGTAGAAATAAAAATTGGCTATTATTTTCATTTAACCTTATGTAATAGCTACATTTGTGGCTGAATTATTCTTCGTATGACTTTATACATTTACCATAATATACAACTACAAAGTCTTGCATGAGTGACTGAACCACGGCCCCAGGACATCACTGCACTGCTCATTTACCGTAAGATCAGTGAAGAAGCTGGCTTCACCCTCACAGAGCCAGCGCCCAGGAAAACTCACCCTGTGTGATGGGAGTGAGGCAAACGCTTCTGCTTCTCAGTTCCTTAAATTCCTTGAGAAATAGATGTCCTCGGTGGGGGATAACTGAAGTAACAGAAGGATATGCTCTTGTCTTTCCTGCCAACTTCAGTGAGGGCAGAGAGGCAAAAGTTGGTATGAGCTCCTTTGTCAGGTAAAGTTGTTGGCAAATTTGTGAAATAGAGGCCTCTATGTGAGTCCAGCGAGGTGTGGAGACTCGCCTTGGAGAGGAAGTTACGGTAGCTTGTGGCTCCTTTAATCCACCCCTGGATGGGGAAATGCAGTTTCCCTATCAGGTTCACTCTGCCCTTCTCAATGCCAGCAGGCCCGCAGGACACTAAGGGCCCACTCCCCAAGGGCTGAGACAAGTCCTTCTGTCCACCCACCGCACAGAGCCCAAACCCTGAGCATGGGCAATCAACACACAGGGCACTGGGTTTCCCAGGAGATGGAAATATTTCCAGATTAAATGACTACTGTGAAGAAAATGACCCCAAATCAGAATATTTAAAGAATGCTTCCATGTATTTAATCCTAGAGCCTCTGAAGCTTCTGCCCTTGATTTGAGCAGTGATAGGAGGCCTGCCTCAGATTTCTTTCCCAGCAGCTAAAACACACGTGGAAATGAACCCCCTCTTCCTCACCCTTCTTCTGTGTGCAGAAATGCCTTAGAAGATCACTATGGGCCCTGCAGCAGCTCCCTAAAAACACCAACTGGAAACAGGTTTAAGAAAATTACAGTGGACTCTCATTATGACACATTATGTTCACATTATCCCCCAAAATGAATGGGGGAGATAATCTATGCTTCAAGTGAGGTGCCTGGTCATATTTTCAAAGACACAGCAATTTGCAGAGTGACATTCGGGGTGTGCTTTTGAGCAGTTATGTTCTCTTTCACGCTCAGTCCCTCTCCTCTCCATTCCTGCACTGAATGGTGGGTAAGGTTGAGAAATGACTCCCACCTAGTTCAGTAGAAACCGTTCTCCTCAGATTTGCCTTGCATGGAAAGAAACAGTGTTTTGAAATGTATAAACTGTGTTCTTTGAGTTTCCTTTTGGAGTTTAGGACCTTCCCCACTTTAACAATGAAGAAGCTTTACAGGCACCCACATAAAATGTCCCTCTCCTGTTTCATTGTCATGGTGTCATGAGGCTTAACTCTGCTTATTTTCTGCCTGATCTTTCTCTTTAGTTTTCTCTTTCTGTATTTCTGCTTTTCTATGTTTGCTGAACTTTTAAACGTTCTCAGTTTTGCTGTATTTATAGTGATTTCATTGTATATCATTCTGTTGCTTTTAAGTGGCTCCTCTAGGCATTATAGGCACAGAATAATTCTTGCATTTTTCCTATTAAAGTAGTATGGAAACATTGCTTCTTCTTTTTAACCACTTACTGTCTCCAACTTGTAATATAGCTATCTAAAATATTTCTTCTTTATACATTAGGAACCATAACAGAGAGTGTGAAAAATTTTCCCTCAGTGGTCAAACACAATTCAGCAAACTCAGGAGGAGAAAGCATATGCAATGGAATGGTCTCTAATTTTGCACTTCCTTTTTCTTTCCTCTTATTCTTAGCATTTGTTAAATACCAGCTAGGAGAAAGGTTTTCACAGAGGAGATTGAGAAACACTGTGATATTTGATGCCACAAAGAAGAAATTGACTTCAAATGTAAAGACATTTGCAGATTTGTGAGAAAATGAAGGAAAGGACACTATGAAAACATTAATCAAAAAACTGAACAGTGTTTGTTATTATAAATAAAATATACTTTAGAGCAAGGGTATTACTTTTGGCAAAGAAAGACTTTGCCAGGAATAGAAAACAAAAGCTACTGTTAAAAAGCTAAGAAGAAATAGTAATGCTAAACATGCTATCCCAAACTAGAGGGCTCCAGTATAAAACCCAAAGGCAGGTAAAACTGAACTGGGAAAAGGACATCCAATATTTTCATTGGAAAATTCAGTATTCTTCTGCAGTGATAAAATATCTAGCCTGAACCAACCAGCAATGATCTAGAATGCAATGCCATCAACCAACAGGGTGGACTGGTGTTTGCAGAACACTGCATAGAACGTGAGCAGAGTGCACAATTCCCTCAGTGCTTCTCAAATTTATATACGTGTGTCATGCCATTTGTCATAATACCTGCAATACATATTTCTAGATATAGATGGGGTATTCTGAAAGTTACAGAAAAGAAAAATGCTATTTGAATATTTAAACCCATTCTGTAAAAGAATACAGTGTGATGGATATTTCAACCTGCTATCAAGGTCTATGTTGCCACTGTGGTAATCTAAACTGTATTATTAGTGGAGGGAAAGACACACAGGTGAAGCAGAACAAGTCCAGAAATAGATCCACACAGGAGTGGCCCACTGGTATTGGACACATCATATGCCATGTCAAAAATAATCCTTTAAACAAACAATGATTGCAAACTTCACTATCTGTAATGAAACATTGAACTTGTGTAAATCTTACACCTCATATAAAAATTTTGTCAAAATACATCATATAGTTCAATGTGAACTGTCACCCTTTCAGAAGGTAACAGGGGGCAAACTTTTTACTTCTTAGAAGTTAGAAGGGAATACTGAGACATGATACCAAAAGCAAAATAGCAATAAATAAATAAATACATACATAAATTGAATGTGATAAAAGTTAAAATCTTTGGTTTGTGAAGGACCTTGCCATAAGAATTCAAAGGCATACTACAGAAAAGGGTAAAATATTTTCCAGGCCAGCCAGCATGTGGCACACACTTAAAATCCCAGGATTGTGGGAGGCTGAGGCAGGAGGATGGCATGTTTGTGCCTCCTCTGGGCAGTTTGGCATCTTAGCAAGATTTCCTCTCAAAATTACTAATATGAATACAAGGGCGGGGAGTATACCACTGTGCTAAATCCCAGGGTTTGATCTCCATTACAAAAACAATAAAAGCATACATCTGAAAGGGAATAGCATCTAGAGTATGAAAGGAACTTTCCAAATAACAATTAAAATAAACCAAGTTGAAAAATTGGTAAAAGATATCTCACCGAAGAAAGATGTACTATTGGGAATGAGCACATGAAACGCTGTGTAAGGTCATTAGGGAAGTGTATGTTATGAGAAATGCAGTATGGATACACTGCACATGATGTCTCAGAAGTACACAGACACCTTGTACTTAATAAAATAAAATTCAGACATTGCCAAAGGATTGCAGAGCCACAGAGCCACTGGGTGTCTCATACATGCTAGTGGGAATGAAAAATGGTGCCAACTCTTTGGGAAATGGTTTGGTACTTTCTGAAAAATCTACACATAGACTAGTACACACACAGTCCTTGTACTCTTAGACAATTCTGTGTCCACAAAACAACTGCAACTAATTTCTATAACACTTGTAATAGCATCAAACTACAGACAACTAAAATGTTTTGTAAAAAATTATTTGAGAAAAATTATGTTACAACTACACTGGGAAATAGTACTTAGAAATGAAGAGCAGATTATTTGATAAATGCAAAAACATAGGTGAATCTCAATAGCACTGAGTAAAAAGAAAAGCAATCTGCAAAGGTCACTTTCACAATGTTACTCACATGGAGAGATAGTGGAGCTGGAGAAAAGCTTTGTGACCTCAGGGCACAGAGTGGTAGGTGGCGGGCTGGCTGGCTTATCTGAGGCAGCCTGAGAGATATCTGCAAGGATCTGGGCCCTGGGAGGTGCGTTCTGCATCCTGATGACTACGCTGGCCTAGAAGCTGACATAAGACAAAGACACAGACTCTCCTCACTCATGGTACCAGATTTGGGCAACAAAGTTTTATAGTGAGATGTCCCCATTAAGGGACAGTGGTGTTAAAGGCTCATGGCAGCTCCTGCTCCATGCTTGGAACCTCCTGTGAGTAGCCGAAGGCTTCAATATAAGATGTCAAGTAAAAATTAACAGAAATCAGAGTCTACTCTGAGGTGACGTGAGGGTCAGCGAGTGAATATGCGCCAGCTCTCAGCACAGGGACAGGTGCTGAATGAATCCCCAGTGGCCACAGTCACATGCGCAGAGGTTCCACGAGAGGCTCACAGTGCTGCTGGAACCCTGGGTGAGCGGATCGATCCTTTACATCCACTCACTGGTTCCTTCACTCTCTTTCCGGCCACACTCCCTGCTCATGCATTTCCACCCCATCACCAGAGGGGAGCTGAGGCCTCCTGGGCTTGGGGGGCCCATTGTGCTTGCTCTGTCTCTCACCTTCTGCTCTGCTGCCTCCTACATTCACCACCAGGGAACAGAGTGGATGCTGGGAAAGGGACTCTGCTCACCTACACCACAGTGGGTCCAGGTTCTCTTTCTGCAGCTGCTGAGGGCTGATTGCGCTCCCAGGTAGGGCACCTTACAGCTGGGGCCTACGGCATAAATACCTACTTCCGCTGGGGCTTAGGTAGAATTAAGAAAACAGCTCACCTTCTCCAAAAAGGACAACTTTAATAAATATTCCTGTAATTTTTGGAGGGGACAATGGTAGTTCATGTCAATTGTTGTTTGACAACCACTTCTTTTTTCTTGTCATGCATTAGGTTGAACACAGTTTATATCTCTTAAAATCTGTAGTTAGGTATACTTAAACTCATGTCTCTCTAATTGGTCAAAAGCGCAGTTTCTGTAAAAAGAACTCTATTTCTAACCTAAATTCAAATCCAACTTTAATCTGAAAATGGTTTTCTTCACATTATCTAGCAACCCTGGGTCTTTTTTTCTTTTTTGGTTTTTTAATTTTTTTTTAATCTTAAGAAACTAAAACCAAGCAAAATAACACAGAATAAAGCTGTTCATAATAAAGCAGTGAAAGTGATACAGGATTTCAAAACCAGATAATAGGAAATCAACAATGGCTACCTCAATGCCTCTTGTTATCTTCAAAATACCTGCTCATATGACCAGACATAATAAAATCAAACAAAACAGAATACAGAGTACAATCAATGAAAATAAAACAATGAAAATGATATAGAATTTCAAAGCAAGATAATAGGAAATCAAAAATAGATACTAGGGGCTGGGGATTTATCTCAGAGGCATAAGCACCTGCCTGGCAAGCTTGAGGTCATGAGTTCGATCCCTGGTTCAAAAAAACAAAAACAAAAACAAAAACAAAACAAAACAAAAAACCCAAACAAATGGTTATTTTATGTTATTAACTTTGAAATAGCTGCCCATGCCATCGGATATAATAAAATCAAACAAAACAAAATTAAACAGAAAAAGCCAAACAAAATAAAACAATGAAAATGATACGGGACTTTAAAACAAGATGATAGGGAATTAACAATGGCTATCACCTTCAGAAGGAGACCCCCATAGTTGCTAGATTTCTTGTTGTTATCCTCTAAATAGATGCTGAGGCTTTAGGCTTTAGACCTGCAGCATCTATCAAACACTAAGCACTATAAGCATTAAGTTTTCTTTTTTACTTCAATATCTATCATAATAGCCTATGTTCCTCCTTGAATCTGGATCTATTTTTCACAATCTCAGTTACTTTTAAAGTATATTTCATTAGTTGATTATCAAATACAGCCCTGTCTGATACTCTGTTCTCTCATCGATTGTATATGCAATGTACTTTCAGTGGAGTTTTTAAGCTCTTGTATTTCTGTTTGAGATTTTTTATGGCTCCAGTTATTTTCTGCATTGGGCATTTACAGTGTGCATGTCTTCCTTTAGCTCCTCTATCTTTTTATTAGTATTTTATCAAGACTCCCTAGTCATTTATTTTATTGGATTATTAACTCTTTAATTATCTCTGCTTTGAATTCACCTCGCATCTTATTAATCTGTTTTGTTACTTCCACTGCTACCATTTCAGATGTTTTGGGTGTACGACTCTGGATTTCCTTCCCCTTTTTGTCCCCTGTGTTTGACTTGGGGGAGTTGGGAACTTTGGGTGGCATTTTTTTTTCTTGTTTTCTCATTTTTGGTTTATTAATTATTTTTCTGTGCTGAGGCTTGCACATCGCTCATGGTGGGCAGCTGCATTGCTGACCTTTGGGTCATGACCCCTTTTCAGAGCTTGCTCCGGGGTAGCTAGCTACGGCTTTGTGTCTGTCCCAGGAGCCACCCCGCTCTTATTAGGGAGGGATGTTTTCAGTCTGTTTGACCCACAGCTAGGTCATTATAATGGGTAGTGGTATTGTTTAGAACACTCAAGAAATTTAGAACTTGATGTACAGAGAAAAACCTCTTGATAGTAGCAGCTATTTCACCTTGGGTAAAACAGTAAAATCGGCAATGACAATAGAACCAAATACAAGCTGGGTAATGGCAAACTGCAATAGCTAACACTGTACTACTTTTAACAGCAAGGATTACATCTATAGTTATAGCACGGATTGTAAAATGAAGCAGGCACTGCCATACAGAGAGTAGCTACACAGTAGGGTGATTTATCTCATTAACAACACTCTTCAACCACAGTGAGACACAGGTAGTTATCTCCAGGTTCATAAGGGTAAGTGATTGTACCAGTAAGGATAAGGTGTGGCAGGGAAGCATAAAGACAAAAAGAAAAAACAGAATAAAACTTAAGCAACAGAAAATGGGGAAAAGGTAGCAAGTCTGATATAAAATTTCCCATGAAGGAGTAAAAGAAAATTAGCAGTATTAGATGTTAGTAACCGGGAAAAACACTAGAGAAAGGATATATAATAGGGGTAGGGATTAAGCTCGATAGAAAAAATAAAAAACATAAGGAAACAATTTAAAAGATAGCAAAAAAGATAAGAGAGAGGGAGAGAGAGAGAGGAGAGAGACTGAGAGACACAGAGAGAGAGAGCCTATTCAAACAAGTAACATTCAAAAGGCGGAATAAGAAAATTGTACCAAAGAAGAGAGAAGAAAAAGGAGAAGAAAAAAATTCCTATGTATTTCCAGATCATGGTCTTTAATTCCACAAATCACATTTCTCTTTGCCCCTCCTTAGCCTGAGGGCTTGTATGGGGACTTCTCTGTTTATAGGGTCCCCATCTGTATACTCCTGTTTGGGGCAACTGTCCCAGTTGGGACATGGGTCCAGGAAAGGTGTGGGGCTGTGAGTACTGAGGCTGCTGGCTGGATTCTTCCTGGGTGGGGACCCAGGCTGGGGCCTGCAAGAATATTCCAAGGTCTCTGGGACCAGCTGCAAACTCCCCTCGGAGGCTCTTGGAGACAGGTGTACCCAGGGTTGAGGTGGGGGCATCCTAGCAGGCCTGAGGAGGACATGGGGTGCTGGGTACTATCTCATGGGGTTCTGGGACACCAGACAAAACAGGTGGATCTTTAACCTTCACTGCAAACCAGGCCGAGGACTCTTCCAAGGGACAACAGTGACATGTGTGATTGAGTTGCTGGGGTCCCTGGGGTGGACTTGCAGTGCCTGGTGCTGAGTCAGGACTCCGATGAACCTGCTGCCACAAATAGGAGCTCACATGGGACTAGGACCCTCCTCGAAGATCCATGTCCCCCGAGACTGCTGCTGAGCATCAGAGGTCATCTCCAGGGTGTCTAGGGGGCGATGCATGGCTGTGAGCCCTGAGCAGGTGTTGTAGTCACAGTTTGCAAGGAGACAATTTAATAAAAAACACATAATTTATAGAATTATTTTATAATAGTCACCCAGAGTTAAATAAGAAAAAGTGCAGGAAATCTGTCCATACACTAGTGACCTGAAAATCCAGCTGAGGGCCTGGATCCATGGCAGCGTCCTGTATGAGCCCAGCTGAAGACCTAGCACCTAGTCCAACTGGAGGCCCAGAGTTCACCATGAGGACTTGTGTAAGTTTGTTTCATGGATTTGTGCTGGGGAGGCCCAAAGGTCAGTGGTAAAAGCTAGAAAGTCAGTGCCAGCAGAGCGAAGAATCTGTGCCAGTAGGCTGAAGGTTCTGCACTGGAGCCAGGAAGCAACGCTCAAAGTAAGGACCAGGGTTCCCCTGAAAAATACAACAGCCACCCTCAGCAACAGCGAGGTCCCGAGCTCCTCTGACCATAAGAACAGCTGAGCTCCTATCGGGAGAGAAGCACAGCAAACTCCTTCAGGAGAACCCAGGGCAACCAGAGACACAACAACACTACTTCTTCCTCTGCAGCCCTCCTTTTCAGGGTGCTGAAAGCAGTCCTCAGGAGGGCTCCAGGCCCCAAGTACACAGGTTCAGGTCAGCTGGGTGTCACAAGCTGACTGACAGTTGTCATTCCTCCACAGCAGGGGCTCAGGGGATCTTGCGGCATCTGACACAAACTTAAACAGGGCCAGATGAAGGTGCTAGTTGTGAGTAACTGGAGCCACCTGCCTGGACGCCGGTGTGTCCAGGGCCCAATACTGACGGCCTCAGACACAAGCAGCATGGCGCATGTGTCCTCTGGAAACCTGAATGTGGGCGGGAGGGAGGGAGGCTGCGAGGACAGGGCGGGGTGAAGGGACGCTGTGAGGAGGGCATCCGTACACCCCGAGTCTACCCAGGAGGCTGGACTGCACCTCACTCCTGGATTCCCTCTGCCATCTGGGACATTCTCAGGACCCCTGCTCCTGGGGTCCTGCGGTCCCCTCTGTGACCACCTGGGGTACCCTTGTTTGAACTGCAGGTATCTTCTTTCAAATTGATTTTTTGAATCAGGGCGTAAATCTTTCCCCGCTTCCTATGTTTTTAGTCAATTTTCTCTGAGTTTCTCTGATGTTTTTCTCCTCTTCTGTTCAGCTGTGTGCTGCTACCACCTGACATGAGTGTTTGTGAGTGATAGCAAGGTTATCCAACATGGGAATGTGGGAAGAGGGAAACTCGAGGTGTAAGACGATTTTTTAAAAGCAATTTATTCATTTATATTCATTTTTATAGTTTAAATCATTGTACAGTTTAAGGAGGATTTAAATGAAAATCATTTCAGGCAATTTAAGAAACATAGAAAAGAACATTTAAAAAACATTGAAAAGAAAAATAAGGAAGTGAATGTTTAATGATAGTTATATGTAATATGTATTTTTCCAACAATTAAAATGTGTTTTAAAAATACTGGCAGTAGTAATCTTTTAAGTTCATGCATGCTTTGTTATATTTTTAATAACATCAATTAGGACTCTTCTGTTTGTTGCAAAATCTGTATTCCAGGGAACCTGAGACTCAGGAGAAGCCTCAGAGTGCCTTGCATATTCTAAGATTCTGTGCATTGAAAGGGTAGCCTTGGTTGAATACTGAATGCCCTCAAATTGAGATCACTAAATGTGGTGACACATATCCACTGTGTGCTCTGATGTGCTGAATTCTAACAACTTAGCTTCAATATGCAGAACTTCTTCATTGTCATTTTCACAGCTTCTTTGACCTCCTTGTTTCTCAAGCTGTAGATCAGAGGGTTCAGCATGGGAATGACGGTGCCATAGAATACAGAGGCCACTTTCATGTCCTCCTGGGAGTGCTCAGAAGGAGGCTGTAAGTACATGTAGGAGAGGGTCCCGTAGAAGATGGTGACAGCTGTGAGGTGGGAGGCACAGGTGGAGAAGGTCTTCTTCCTCCCCGCAGCAGAAGACAGCCTTAGGATGGCGGCCAGGATGCGGATGTAGGAGAAGATCACAACTGACACAGTGAACGTCAAGTTTAACCCCACAAAGACAACCATTAGCATGACATTGATGTCAGTGTTGGAACACGAGAGGGCGAGAATTGGGGGACCATCACAGAAAAAGTGATTGACGATGTTGGACTTACAGAAGGGCAGAGAAAATGCAAATCCTGTATGTATAGAAGCAGTTAGTGAACCCATGAGATACGAGCCAGCTACCAGCAGGATGCAAACTGTCCGGGACATGATGACAGTGTAGTACAGTGGCTTACAGATGGCCACATAACGGTCCACTGCCATTGCTGCCAGGAGGTAGCAGTCACTGGTTGCAAATGTTGCATATACCAATAATTGGATTACACATCCTCTGTATGATATGGATTTGTCTTTTGCCATGAAGTTCTGGAGCATCTTGGGAGTGATAGCAGATGTGTAGCAGATGTCAACAAAGGCCAGGTGTTGCAAGAAGAAGTACATGGGTGTGTGGAACCTGGAATCCGTGTTGATGAGCAGAATCATCCCAGTGTTACCCACCATGGATATCGTGTAGACCACGAGAAATACCAAGAAGAGGATGGACTGGAACTGCTCTTGGCCACCAAATCCCAGCAGATAGAATTCAGTCACCTTGGTGCCATTTCCTTGTGTCATGGCTACCAAATGTCTGGACAGGATGGAGAGAAGGACCAAGAAAATCAACCAACTTACTGAGATTTCTTCAACACTAGAGGTTGTAATGATTCAGGTCAATGCATTAAACTTGGACTTTCCCAGTAAACACTCAGCTAGGATTTACACTTTCTAAACGTTTCCCCTTATTTTCTGGAAAAGAAGTCACCCTATAATCAGTGAATTTTAGGCATGAATGGGTTCATTTTGTGATGGAGAAAACCAACTTTCAATTTGGGATTCTCAGTCTATAGATTAATGTACTTTTCCAGTATATCAAAAAACTGTATCACATTTGCATGAAGCAGTATTAAAATGTGATTGTACAGTTTTTGAGCAGTCTGCCTTTTTTGTTAGTCATTTACAATTTTTATCAAGTGGCCCATGGTCTTTAATTTAGAAATAGTTGCAATAGTAGAGGCTTCATGGCTATGATCACAGAGTACACGTTTGATGGCTTCCTGTATGTTGGCACTAACATCACTTTGCCACTGAGGGAGTCCCTTACAAACTGATCTGATCATCCTTCAGATAACCACGTGCTTTCAGCCTCCATTAAGTTGACTTTTCCTTCAGTCATAGTGTAGATTAAGGAAAAATCACATAGTTTGATTTGTACATAACGATAGCTTATTGTAAACCTTAAGCATCTTTGCTTTTCTCTGAGTTTTAGTCACCTCTTGCTTGGTTAGATATGCAGTCAAGGTGTGTTCTTTAATGATTGTTTATGGTGTATAAACCCTTAAATTCTCTTTTTCAATTGTCTTTATGCTTAATCTTCCCTGAGGTCATTGCTCCATTGCTCTTTGCATAATTAAATGCAAAATATAAAACCATGCAACGTTCAGAAGGTAACTTACTGCAGAGTTTTTAGATCCTAAGGCTTATTGAACGATTGGACATAAAACCAAAAGGAAAACTGATATCTATCAATCAGTCAATCAATCAATCAAATGTAAAAAATTAAAACCTTTGATTTATTACTGACCTTGCCTTGGATGAAAATCATATTGCAGAGTGACATACAACATTTTCCAAGACAGGCATGATGGCACCCTCCTGTACTCTGGCAGGCTGAGGTAGAGGGTTACAAATTTGATCCTAGCTCAGGTAATTTAACCAGATTCTGTCCCCAAATTTAAAACACTAAACAAACAAACAAACAAACAAACAATAAAACAAAATGAAACCAAACCAGGAAAGGGCTGGTGATACAGAATTTGTATCTTTCATACATGGCTGGTGGGAAGGTAAAACGTGACAACACTCTATGAAACCTTTTTTTTTTCTTTTTGTAAGAGTAGGAAAACTTACTGGAGAAAGGGAATAAAGAATAGGAATTGCTCCTGAGATACATGGGGTCCCGAATGGGCTGCCTTTGCAGAATAGTTTGATATTTTCTTAAAACCTATACACGTCGTTCCTTTCAGGCCAGTCTTTGTACTCTTAGACAGTTCTATTTGCCTCACCAAAACCTATGCCTACACCAAAATATATAACTTTCTAATAACTCCTTCTCTTGTAAAGGCCTCACACTAAATAGGTAACATGTTCCAGACAGAGTGTTTGTTAAGCAAACACAGGACATGTGTACTGTAAAATATTAGTGAGAAATAATGAGGAACAAATTGTTGATAAATACAGTAACAGGTGAATTTGAATGGTATTAAGAAAGAAAAAGGAATTTACAAACTTCACATATGGCATACTTGCACTTTTATGACTACTCAAAGTGAGGACATCGTGGAGCTGGAGTAAAGCTTTGTGACTGCAGGATACAGAGCTGGGCAATGGTGGGCCGGTTGGCTCCTCAGAGGCAGCATGAGAGACAGCTGCATGGATCTGTGCCCCGGGAGGTGCATTCTGCACCCTGATGACTATGCAGATTATCCGAGCCAACAGGAGAAATGGCACAGAGCCATGCACACGTGCTACCAGTCTAAAAACCCTGTTTTGGATCCCAGAGTTTGTTGTCAGATGTTATGTCTGAGAGGAAACAGGGTTAAGAGTTTCTTAAGCTTCCTGTGAATCTGTAATATTTCAAAATAAAGCATGAAATAAAAGAGGAAAAATCAGAGCCTACATAGATATAAGGGTCAGTCAGCTCTCAGCACAGGGAAAGGCATTGAACGAGTCCACAGTGGCCACAGCCACACAAATAAATGTTCCACGAGAGGTTCACAGTGCTGCTGGAACCCTGGGTGAGCGGGTCGATCCATTACATCCACTCACTGGTTCCTTCACTCTCTTTCTGGCCACCCTCCCTGCTCATGCATTTCCACCCCATCACCAAGGCTTGGAGGGCCCATTGTGCTTGCTCTGTCTCTCACCTTCTGCTCTGCTGCCTCCTACATTCACTGCTGGGGATACAGTGGGTGCTGGGAACAGACTCTGTTTACTTTCCTTACACCGCATTGGTGTCTAGGTTGTCTTTCTGCTGATGGTGCTACTTGATTGTTTCCCATCAGGGAGTTTATCGTTGGGGCCAAAGGGATCAATTAATACCAACCCCGAGGAACAGAGGCTTCTGGGGCTGCAAAAAGCATTGATCACTTGTGATATCTGAATGAATAAAATTCAAGCTCTCTGGAGAGGACAATTTAAAAAGTAAATTCACTGTTTTTTCTACAGAGGGCAGTTATTTTTCACATAAGTGTTTGATTAATCACTTTGTTGTTGTCATCAATCAAGTTGAGGACATTTCATATCTCCAAAAACCTGTGTTTAGGTGCAGCTATATCTCTGTGTTACTCTAATTGGTTAAAAAATACAGTTTTCTGTGAAAAAGAATCTAAACCTGCTATAAATTTAAGGTGGCCTGCTCCCCACTGCAGCAAATAACACTGACCTATGTTTGTATATTGAAAAACTTATTATTAAATTCTTCCTTGTTTTTCTAAAAATGAATGCATTTTTAAAATCAACTGCAGAGAAGGACATCTATTTCAGTTGCATTTATAACGTGAGATTATTTCCATTAACCCTCTGTCAAATGAGACATACTGAGTTTTGTCTGGCTATAAACCTTCTAGCATCAGAGCTTTAACCTACACTGTCTTTATAGACAAAGCTGATTTGTGAGTCCCTAGCTTGACTGACTCCCTGCTGAATGAAGGGGAGCTGTGGCCAAAGCCTTGTGAGCGGAATTCAGCCTTCCTTGCTGCGTGACTAGCGTGCTGGTTAGGGTTGCATTCAGCTGTGAGGAGGAGGAAACCCGACTTAGGTTTTGGCTTCAGTTCCCCTTCGCAGCAGTAGAGTGCAGTCACGACCAGCACGGAGGTGACCGGCTTTGTCTCTTACTTAGTCTTTCCTGCCTGTTGGCTCACAACTCACCAAGTCTACTCGTGCTCTAGACGTCACACTTCATGTCAAAGAAGGAAGGAAAAGACTCAGAAGCCAAGAAGGGATCTGAGGAGGAAAATTAAAGCTTCCTCCGAAACAATCAGCCAGCTTGTCCTCAGATGTTACTGGTGAGACCTGTGTACACGGAATCGCTGACCTCTCCATCCCTCTCACATCCAGGTCCTCATTCCAGGGCCTCTTGGGAGCACCTCTGTCTGTCCTGTAGGGTCCTCCTCCTCTGCATCCCTCTCTTGTTCTCTGCCCAGTGAATACCCGTGAAGCCAGGGAGGATCGCTCCTGAGAGTCAGCAGAGACGTGTGAGGAGGGCAGTGATGTCAGGGAAGGTCCGACCACTGGGGTGGGGGGGTCCGGGGGAATCTCCAACCACTGGGGTGGAGGGTACAGTAAGCAT
>PVLA01010152.1:0-66609 GCA_004027455.1 Hydrochoerus hydrochaeris | reverse complement strand
GGATGACAATGAGTGTGTAGATCACGTTGCTGTGAAATGATGCCTTTCATTAGGCTGGTCTGGGACCAGACTCTCTGACACATGCTTGTGATCTGTCATGCTTGGACCATGAACGAAGCAGTGGCCCAGGAGCCCTGCTAGAGAAGCCAGGAGGGAGGCAGAGATGATCGGGTACCTGACTAAGCAGTCTACAGAGAAAGCTCAGGGATCAGCCTCACTTTTTTTTTAAAGAAGAAAAAAAACAGAGGGTAGAAATAGTACATAATTTCAAAAAAATAAACTATAGAAATCACTAGCTGATAATTACATATTGTCCTCTTAGAAGTAGTTGTTCAAGTTACAAAAGTAAAGCATACAAAGTGGGCATTCAAACAGCGAGACTGCAAACAGTTCTGTTCACCTATCCAACAGAAACTTAGTAACATGGTTATCAATCCTACACACTTAAACATACATGCAGTTATACCCTTTAGAGCACTTTCTTTTCCCTCTTTTTTACAATAGCAATTACATACTTTGGGTTTTATTACTCCTGCATTTATTACTTTTTACACTAGAGACACATTGTGATATTTATAAATATTATTCTTATTTATTTCACTAATGGGGATAGTCTCAAGTAGTCTCCATTTACCTATGAAGGCCTCAAGGTCATCCTTTTTTATAGCTGAGTAATATTCCACTCTATAAAAATACCACATCTTTTTCATCCACTCTGCAGTTGATGGGCATCTTGGTTGTTTCCAAGATTCAACTATTACAAATTGTGCTGTTATGAACATGGGTGCACATATATCACTGTGATAAGACCTTTTCAATCCTTCTGGGAAAATACCCAGGAGAGGAATAGCTGAGTTGAATGGAACTTCCAATCCTAGTCTTCTGAGAAATCTCTATACTGACCTCCACAGTGGTTGTGCTAGTCTACACTCCCACCAACAGTGGAGCAGTGTTCCTTTTTCCCTGCAGCCTCACCAACATTTGTTATCAGTTGTTTTCTTGATAGCAGCTATTCTTTCCAGAGTGAGATGAAATCTCAATGCTGTTTTAATTTGCATTTCTCGAATGACCAGTGATGGCGAACATTTCTTCATGTATTTATTTGCCATTTGTATGTCTTCCTCTGAGAACTGTGTGTTCATCTCAGATGCCCATTTTTGGAGAGGGTCTTTGAATTTGGGGGGCTTGATGTTTTTCAATTCTTTATATGTTCTGGATATAAATCCTTTGTCTGAGGGATTGCTGGCTAAAATTCTTTACCACTCTGTGGGTTCTCTTTTACCCTGTTGGTGCAGAAACTTTTCAATAATATGAGATCCCATTTGTTGATTCTTTGAAGTGTTTCCCGTGCAGTTTGCGTTTGGTTCATGAATTCTTTGCCTACCCCTATGTCTCCAAGACTTCTACCTACCTTGTCTTCCAGTAGATTTAGTGTTTCTGTTTTAATATTTAGGTCTTTGATCCATTTAGACTTTAGTTTTGTGCATGGTGATAGGCATGGATCTAGTTTCAGTCTTTGGCATGTGGAGAGCCAATTTTTCCAACACCATTTATTAAAGAGGCTATCCTTCTTCCAGTGGACATATTTAGCCCCTTTGTCAAATATCAGGTGGCTGAGTGTCTTTGTAGTTGTGCTTGCATCTTCTAATCTGTTCCATTGATCTCAGGTCTATTTCTTTGCCAGTACCAAGCTGATTTTATCACTGTGGCTTTGTAGTATAGATTCAAGTCAGGAATTGAGATGCCTCCTGCCTTGCCTTTGTTGCCTAGAATTGCCTTTGCTATTCTAGGTTTCTTCTGTTTCCAAATGAATTTTAGGAGTGTTTTCTCTAGATCTGTAAGGTATGTTAATGGTATTTTGATTGGAACTGTGTTAAATCTGTGCAACAGTTTTGGAAGTATGGCCATTTTCACAATGTTGGTTCTTCCTAGCCGAGAGCGAGGAATATCCTTCCATTTTCTAATATCCTCTTCACTCTCCTTTTTTAGTGTAGCATAATTTTTAGCATATAGGGCCCACGGTATCAGCCTCACTCTTTTGCCTCTAGGTTCTCCTACCGCAGTATAGCAGTGGCTGCTCCCCAGTTGCCCCAGCTGCAGTTAATCCTTTAACCTTCTGGCAGCCCCACTAGTAAGCCAAGCAGCGTGGAAGGTCCGCAGGAACGGGCAGTGGCAGGGGACTAGGCTGTAAGTGGTGACAGGGGGCAGAGTAGAGCGGCACACGCAGAGGGCTCGGCCACCAGTAGCTGCACAGAAGCGACTTTCCCGTCTAGGAGCATGGAACATGGTGGAGGAAATGCTTAAATCCTCTCGATAAGATGCGTTGAATAGCTGTTTATTACTGAGCGATGTTCTGCAGGACGGATGTCAGAGCTGGGTTGTCTCGTGCTCTGAGTCTGAGGACTGAAGCTGAGACGAGATGCATGAGTTTGCATGAGCGTTATCGTGCGGTTCTCTTTGGTAAACACCCGGGAGGGAGATTATCTGGTCTTCTGTAAAGGTCTATTTGGGTTTCTAAGAAACTGTTGAACAGTTTTGCAAAGTGTCACTATTTTGCTTTCCCGCTAGGAGACTGTGGAAGTTCCACTTCTTCCACTTGGTTTTGCCTCCCATTTAATTAGAGCCATTCAAGTAGCCACGATGACTTCCCTGCTCAGTTTGCAAACATATGTAAACTGGGGTTATTAATTTGCCAAGTTTTTCCGTGAGGATCAGTGGCTTATGTATGTTGTGGTAAGTAAGCTTATCCTACCTCAAAGAAGGAAGAATCATATCCTCATTTATTTATTGAAGATTTAAGTCTTTAGCTTTTACATGCAAACCTGTATCAAATTCTATTAAACAGTTTCAAGTTAAGTTTTGGATATTGTGTGAGGTAAGAACTACAGCTCAGGTTTGTTAAAAAGATTATTCATTCTACCATTAAGTTATCTTGATGCCTCTGTTGCACCTCAAAAAACACCATTAAAAATGAAAATAGGATGCACAGAACAAAAGCTAGTGTCTTTATATATATATATATATATATATATATATATATATATATAAAATATATAAAGCTAGTGATATATATATATATAAAATAGACTTTGAAACATTTTAAAATAGTTTAAAGTACTAAGATTAAAATAGATATTTTAGTAAAATGGCATACAAATAGTCAATAAATACATGAAAAGATGCTTAACACCCATACACTAAAATATGAATAAGAAACACAAATTGATGCCTTTTATTTTTTATGTAAAAGAAATGACCAAATACACATGAAGAAAATAGCAGTGTTTATTGAAACCAAATTGCGAAGCAGACAACAGGAAAAGCACAGGGAATTTAAACAATGGAATTATTAGAAAATTACCTTAATTTTTAGATACATTCATATGTTTTTACCAATAATCTTTAATATATTTTAACTTTGTAAAGAAACTAAATCACAAAATTGCTAGAACTAATAAAATATACAATCAAAACTAAGAGCTCAGTGGGTGTTTGATAGCAGTGCTGTGGCGTGGCCTAGCTGCCCTCCCGAGCCTCGTGCGGTCATAGGTAGGGCTTTTCAGAGTCACCTGGACCCACAGTGTGTGATCCTGGGATAAAATTCCTAGGAATTATCCTAGAAAGAAGCATTAAAATGTAGTAAAGGATAGAGATCAAGGGTGTGTGGTTACTAAGTTAAGCCGCTGGTTGGTTTGGCACAGTTGTGGGAGGATTAAGGGTACCCTGCCCTGGGTGTAAGTGCCACCCACCCCAAGGCAGATAGCCTGGGTGGACTGTGAGAGACAGAAGGAGGCCTAATGTTGTCATTTTCTGCTGCTGTGTCACTGCAGGCTGTCTTCTGCTCGCCATGAACTATTTCTTCTCTGTGATGCTTCTGCCTTGAAGCCAACTGACTCTGTACTGATGACTCTACAAGCTGCCAGCTACAATATAACTTGTGTAATTTAACTGTGGGTGTGAGGGATTTGTCTCAGCAATGGAGAAAGTAACTAAAATAAGTAGATTGTTTGCAATTGCATAAAATAATATTGAAGTAGGATATAGCTTATGAGAAAATATACCCAGAATTAATCACTTAGAGCCAAAGGCAGAACAAGCAGTGAAAGAAATCAATCATCCAAGTACTTGGAGTCTGAAAGGAAAGCAGAGCAACAGGCCAGAGCCAGGATTTGAAACAGCAGTGGCTGAGGATTTTCCACAACCGAAGAAATTTATGAAGCCACAGGTTAAACGTTCCACGTGAGCAACTAGTAAAACTGATGTGTGAATACGGAAGCCACAAATAGACAGATCATAACAAAGGAGGAAACCTTTCAAACAGGAGCCCTTGGAATCAGTTAGAGAAGATCATAGCTTCTTTTAGAACAGAGATTAGACTGACAGCTGACTTCTTGATAGAAAAATGAAAGCACAATACAATCATAAAATCTTCCAAGTGACAAAATTTTCCAAAAATGTAGACATATGTACATTTATTTATTTGTTTATTTATTTACAGCTCTGCAGGTTGAGCTCAGGGCCTTTGTACGGGGCTGTATAACAGTATTTTTTTTAATTAGGCACAGGATGTTTCAGAGCTGCCCAGATAGGACTCAAACTTGCAATCCTGCTTCCTCAGCCTCCTACACTTCTGAATTACCAGGCATGTACCACCATGCCTGTCAAAAATCTAGAATTTGATAGCAAGCAAATGATCCTACAAAAACAAAGTAAAAAAAGTTTCTGGGAAAATAATAGTCAGGAAAATGTATCATCTCTATAGCTGAACAAAAATATTTTGAGCTGAACAGAAAGGAATTATCCTAGAAAGAAACATTAAAATGTAGTAAAGTATAAAGATCATGCAAAAGAGTAAATATACTGGGAAATATAATTAATATTGACTGTATGAATCAATAATAATGCACCATATAAATTTAAGTGAGTAAAGACCCAGAATGCATGAGTATAATACTATATAAAGGGAACAAGAGTGAATGAGGTTTGAGTGGTCCTGCAGTCCTTTTATTACCCAAAAATAATGAAATCACACTAAGTATCATCAATTCTAGACAAACCAATGTGGTTTATAGTAATTCATAAGACAGTTTATAAAGTAATAAATGAAATTTTATAACTTCCAAGTTAAAGGAAGAGAGAAGTACATTTATGAAATGATCTATTTAAAAGAATGTAAAGAACTCTGGGAGGCTGAGACAAGAGGACTGCAAGGTCAAATCCAGCTGAGCAACCAAGTGACTTAGCAAGACCTTGCCTCAAAAAATGGAAAAAAAAGCAGTGGGGGAGGGCTTGGGGAAGAAGCTCAAGGCAAAGGCCCTGGGCTGAATCCACAGTACTGAAGTTTCAGAATGTTTACTTCTGCTGTATAGAGACACAATTACTTTCCTGTGTTGGTCCTGTAGCCTAAACTCTTCTGCACTTTTTTCCTCCTTTCAGTAGCCATTCCCCAGGGGTTCTTTAGGATTTTTTTTTTTATAAACAAGATCATGTTTCTTTGCATACAGATAATTTTACATCTTTTTAACTATGTGGATGCCATCTACTTTATTTTATTGCCTAATTGAGTGGCGATGCCTGCCTATAAAATGTTAAATAGAATTGATAAGAGTGGCCATCCTTGCCTTGCTACTGATAGTAAGGCATTTGGTCTAAGAAAATTCCTTCTTTTTTTAAGTGTTTCTATCCTGTGGGACACAGACTTTTTGAAAATCTTTTTCTGCCTCTTCTGAAAAGATCCCGTGTTTCCTGTTCTGCAGTCTATCGGTATGGTGTATTGCATTCATTTTAGGGTGTTAGTTAGTTACCCATTGGTGGAAGGTGTCACCACACAATGAGTGCCTTCAAGAATATCCAGTAGCTCAGAGCCTGGCAGCTCATCGATCTGGGATGTTGTGGCTTTGTCATCTGCTCAGGCTGACACCAGCGTCTGCCAATTGTTCTCCCTCAGAATTTGGTGTCCTACCGACTGAGTAGGACAGAATCCAGCTTCTTTTGATTTTAAAACTGAAGTCCCGGTTTCTCCTGGCTGTCAGCTAGGGTAAATCTCAAAGCTTTTAGATTCCACTGTCAAGTTCTAGATCTGTGACCTCCTCCATATGCCAGCAACAGAGAATCTCTGCCATGTGAAATCTTATTCCAATCTCTCTGACTTCTCTCTTACGAATATGCTAAGGAAACTCTACTCCTGAAGGGCTCGTGTGATTCTGTTAAGTGCATCTTATCATCTCCCCATCTTAAGGTCAACTGACGGATGAGTGAGCATAGTTACCACGCTTCTTTAACCACTGAGGTAACATAATCATAGGAATAACACAGGAGACGGAATATAGGGCCCAGAATTCCTGGAACCTAGCAGGCTCACACCTCCACAAAGGAACGGGTACTTTAGAACATCTCTGAGAGCGCATGAGATGCAAAGCTAAGTGGACTTACCGTGATGTCCCACACATGTCCCTTTCCTGGATTCCTCTGTGTCTGTGTAAATTGAACCCTGATACAGGTCTACTGCTTTCCCAGGGCTCAGAGGGTCTTTCCCTCCTCAAGATAATCATCCTCGGATTGGCCAAGTCCTCCCAGTCATGAGAACAGAAGAAATCTGAAGTCTTCACCTTACGGCCCTCCTAAAGCACAGAGGAGGCCTACAAGCAGGCACAGCAGGTGGTGGTGGGATTGGAGTAATTCCAAGTGAGGTTCTTGGCACAGAGGGCAAGTAGCCAACTTTTAAATAATACAAAACAGTCTGTTAGGGTCACCGAAGTTTGAGTTACTTGCTTATTATTTATATACCTACACCCTTCACCACTGATATGAACATGGAAATGTTTCAAAGTTTTCTTGCCTGGTCAAGGCCAAAACTGCCTTTCTGGATGGCTTGCGGTCTCTGCCCAGAGTGGCGGAGGCCTTGCCTGCACTGAGTGAGCCATGAGGTGGTCTCTTCGGGCAAAGCCCATCAGCCTGAGTGTCACTGGACTCCAGATCAGCCCTACTTCTGCTGGGTGCTCTGTGGCCTCCACACTCAGCTGCCTTAGGCAACTCTTGCTTTTTGGAAGCTCCGTGTCCTCATCTCATTTACTGAAGCAGAATGAAAGGCCACCTCAGGACTAGCCTATACTGAGGATCCAGGCATGACATGTCCACTCTGACCAGGAGAGACCCAAGCTGCACCCATCGGGGCAGAATCCCAGTCAACAGGGAAACTGGCCCTCTCAACGAGAAATCTAGTGTATGTCCTGGGCGTGCGGTAGCTTAACAAACACTGGGCATGAGGTGGTTTAATGTGGATACAAATGCCTGTCAGTGGTGCTGGGGGAAGGTCTTCACTCCAGCCATGCCAGGGGCAGGACTTGCCGTGCTAAATCGCTATGAAGTCCACAGAGTCCCCAACAGACAGCTAATAGTCTAGGGAGATGGATGGGCCTGGAGACATGCATGGGAGATTGTCCCAGGGAAAATTAGCTGTGATATGGCAGGATTCCAACCGGAAGCTGGCGTGGCCGTGCCAGTATACCCTTGTCAACCTTCTCGGTCAGCCTTGGGACCAAGAAGGGGAGATGTTAGTAGGACCTGTTCTTCCCACGTGTTTGTTGCCTTCTGCCCATTTCTCTGCTAATTCTCCCTCGCTTCACTTTCATGCCTGGATGGACATATCTTTCTTTGTCTTATCCTAAGACATGCTATTTTTCAGCATAATCACATTTTCCTGTAAGAAACACTTAAATGATATTAATTGGTACTCAGCAACAAGCTGTCCAGAAAAAAAAAATACTGTAAGTATTTGGGAAAGTGAAGTGCTCAGAAAAAGAAAAAGTGCTAGGTTTTCAGAGTCTGGAGACTATGAAAGAGGAGCTTTCTTCATCATGTCCAAAGCGGTACTGCAGGTCACAGAGCCAGATTCTGAGCACAGTTAACTTAGGTGTCTCCGCTCTCCGACAGGCTCCCTCTCCTCCCACTGTGGGGTCCTCATTTATCACTGGCCCTAAGGCCCACTTTTGCCAGTCTTCCTCCTGCTGGATTAGTTTTACTAGAGACAGAGTGAAGAACTCAGTATCTGGTGACTGTGCCTCTCCGTGGTCAGGTTGCTAACCCTGTCTGGAGGGCCCATTGTCACCGACCTGTTCTAAGCACAGTCACCCCCACACCCACACATTTCCAATACCATCACGCTGGGGGCCGGGGATGAAGTGCAGTGCAGTCCACGATGGTGGTGTGAGTCCACGATGCACCATACATTGGATTCATTATTTGAGGCTGTAGTACAAAGTAGCACTGATTGGATGGCTGTCTTGGTGTTTCCAAGAGAACAGATTCAGGGCCGGACACGGAAACTCACAAGAGTTGCTTATCTTATTTGTTCAGAGAGTCAAGTGTAGAAGGGTGAGGGATCCAGCAGAGGACCTGGATCTCATGGCAGTGTCCATATGAATGGAGGACGAGGAATCCCTGATGGAAGACCAAAGACTGGAAAAGCTGGGAAGCCCGAGGGCTAGCGCCCCAGGCTAAGGGAGTCTCTGCCCCTGAACTGAAAGGCTGATGCTAAAGCTGAAGAATCTGCACCAAGAACCAGGAGACGATGCCCAAGGCAAAGGCCAAGAACAGAGCTCCTGCCCTGAGAACAGCCATTCTTGGGGAAGGTGGAGCTCAGCCAAGAAGGACAGCTGGAGCTTCTCCACAGGAAATCGGCACAAAACCCGCCCCTCCTGTTCCTCTTTCATAACCAGCACCACACTAACTCAGTTCCACTGGGCGTTCCCGCTCATGTGGACCACACATAGACTGCCACAGACAACAGAATTGTCTGTCTGTTCTGGAGCCCGCAACAATGATGTTGGGGTGCTGGTGGGTCAGTCCCTCTGCTCCAGGCCCTATTCCTCTGCTTACGGGTGGTCATCCTCTCCCTGTTTTCCACACTGTCTTCTCCTTGTGTATCTCTGCTTCCAACTTTCCTTTTAACAAGAACACTGCCATTGTGGGTTAATGCTCATCCTAATGACTTCGTTTTAATTGGATTCCCTTAAAAAAATCCTGGCTTCCTTTTTGCAGCAGTGATGCCCTCTCTTGCCTGGGTATATTTTAAAAATCTATAAAATGTAGCCTACTTAAACAAAATTTTTTAAAAGTTTAAGACCAAAATAATGTTTCACAATAAGGAAAATGGTGTATAATAAGTGAATAAGGATTGCACTCTGCAGACATTTGACAGGGTTGCATTCGAGTGCACAGAGAGGAGGGTCATTGCTCCGAGGGATCATTGCACATTCCCAGGCACAGACATGGAGCCGTGCAGGAGCCCTGACCTGGTAGACCCAATATCCCCAGCAGCTTTGACTTGCTAAAGTGACCTGATGAAATGATGGAGAATTCACAGTTAGTTTCAAAACAGACTTCACTAGAATTTTCTGTCTGTTTGTACATCAGGTGTATTTCTGAGAGAATTAGTTCATAATGTCACTGTGCAAAAAAAAAAAGGATTTATAAAAAAACTTATAGATAAACAGAGACCATTTTTGCCTGTTTATAACCCACCAGGGTGTCCTGTGTGTTTAGAAATTGTATAGGACAAGTGGGTATTGTAGCGCATGCCTGTAATTCCAGCATTCTTGGAGGCTAAGGCAGGAGGTTCATGGGTTCAAGCCTGGTGGCAGCCTTAGCACATTAGCAAGACTGTCTCAAAATAAAAAATAATATAGGTCTGGGGATATAGCTAAGGACAAAGACCTGGATTCAGTCCCCAGTACCAGAGAAGAAGAAATTGTGTGGGAGGCAGGATCACTGTTTCCTGAACTAAGTAATTTCAGCAGCCTTCTCCCATCCCAGTAACCGCCGTGTCCCCAGCCATTGTGACAACCCCATGGTCCTGGTCACCCCTTTGAGGAGTAGTGCCTGTTGCTAGAGGTGAAGTCGAATTCTATGGGACTACTGGACTCTGGGTGAAATTTCAGAGCACACTCAATGAAACTTTTTCTATCTGAGTAAAAGTCATCACATTTTAACAGGGTTATTGTCAACTTCTTGACACTTTTCTATGTCTTTAGAGAGGAATAGTGCTTAAAATAGTAGCCCGAAAGCCTGTTCGTTAATCTGCAGTGCTGAGTTGTGCTCCCCAGCTATTGCTAATTATGGATGTGAGGATGGAACCTAATTATGGGTGACATGGATGAACCTGAGCTGCCTCACCTGGAAGCCTTCATTGGGTAGGAAAGGAGCATATCTGAGGGGTTTTAATCAGAAAAATCATATAGTTAGGTTTTTAAGGGAAAAAATCTGAAGTATTCAAGTGGACAGAATGCATACTAATAAAGACAAACCCCGCTCAGTGCAGAGGAGAGCTGGGGAGGATCTGCGGTCTGGCAGGAGCCAGGAGGGAGCAGGTGCAGGTCTGCACAGATCTACCCATCGCAATAACTAACAAATTGGGGGAAATTGTAATTGTTTTTCACCAAAGGAAAGTGATAATGACAACAAGCACGGTTATGTCAAGAGAGAATACATCTGGGCTTGGACACATTGGAACCAGTGCCCAGAAATTTCTCAGAAGCCAGCAGCATCAATCGGACCTGGACTTCAGGTGAACAAGAATGGTATAGGCCTGGGAAGCAGCATTTCATGGCATGTGGAAGATGCCACCATGAAGGAGCGCATGGAAGAGCCACTTGCAAATGTAGCTCATTTTCATCTGAATACAAGTTATGACATAATTGTCCACATAAGTATGCCACAAAATACAGTCTGAGTGCACTTCCAAGCACTCGAATTTGATGATGCTGTATTATATGTTCTGAAGAACCCTGATTCAAGTCAATTTGGCAAGCTTTGATGACTGCATGCTTCATAATCCCTGTCAGAAAAGTGGGACACAGAGAAGGCGGGGCTTGCTGTGAGGCCGGCTGATGTGTTCTGGGTACACAGATGCCTCAAGGTAGATATTCAAGACCTACCTGATGATTGAAGGGATTGCTCTCAGGGAGCCTGCAGAACTGCAGAAAACGTGGAAAACAGAACCGCAGGTAATACAGAATGCCTAGGAGTGAGACATATATATATGTCTTTTCATATATATATATATTTGAAAAGTTATTGGTAAACAAATCAAAGCCTTTGAAAAGTAGCTGCTTCATCTGTGGCCTTCATCTATGGGTCCCAAAATGTGTGCCTTTCCTGGTTCTTTCAGGTAGGCCGAGGAAACACCTAAACTGTAAAATTAGTACATTTGATGCCTGTCTTTTAAGTATTGTGCTCGGCTACCCCCGGGAGGGCAGAGAATGTACATCTTGTACCAGATGCCCTTGTGGCAGCAGGGAAGCCTCTGTTCCTTTGTTTTCATGCTAGTCCTCCATTCCTGCCCAGATTCTGTCCTCCAAACAGGTGTCTCAGCATACAGCGGGCAAATCAAGGAGCCTCTGCCTGGCAGGCTTGCACTGGAGTGTTACGGTCAGGCTGCCTGTAGGTCGCCAGAGGCCTCTCCATGGCCCACCTCTCCCAGGCCCGAGAGAGGCTGCAGCTCGGAGTGCGACTAGCAGAAGTCCAGTCTTGCAGACTTCCCGGGGTGCTCCGTCCATCTCAGATGAGCGGCCCTTCGGAGGCAAGGCTGGTGAAACCCGACAGGTGAAACAGTATTCTGCTGGAACATGCAGGATAGGAAAGTCCTTGAAAATAAGGAAATACTAAAAATAAGAAGAGGCGTGTACATTTTTTGCTGTTTAGATAAGCCAGGAAAAATGTTAGACTCCTTTTGTGATTGCTTCCTGTTGTCCAGAGTGAATCAGACAGTGTGCTTTGTGATAGGGAAGAGCACAGTGAGAAATATTTAATGACTGTGTTGGCATCATGTTGGAGAATGAGTCTGGGTCTGTGACTCGTGCAGGAAGAGTCACCCACAGTGCCAGCGTGTCCGCGGGGCTCGTGGCCGTGCAGGTCGACTGAGGATTTGAAACACCTACACAGTGAGATGTCTTCTAGTCATCAGGGCATTTCGTGGGCAGTTCAGTGGGGAATAATTTAACATTCCCAAATGATTGCTAAACTCAGTAAAGAGCAGAACCCTCCTTTTAAGGTACATTAATGAGCTTGGGAGCTGGTGATCTGTTTGCTTGTTTGTTTGTTTTACTTTTTTCTAGAGCTACACATACATCAGTCTTTTTAAATACCCAAAATATTTGAAATATGTTTGTGCAACTCCCCCTGCTATGAGGCATTTTCTACAGGAGAAAGGCTGGATGGGTATTTAGTCTCTAAATGGAGATAGTGAAGAACTTCTGCCTGTTCCATGAGAACACAGCTGTCTTCTAGCAGACATACCCATTTGGAGTAGATCTTCATAGGCCTGACAAAAAAGAACGTCTTTGGCAACTTCTTTTCCTACTGCCGTTCTTATGCTTAGTCTATGGATATGCTGCTTTAAGTCTTAGTTTATTTTTTATTTTTTGTTTTGAGACAGGGTCTCCCTATGTAGTTCAGGCTAGCTTTGAACTCACTTAGTAGCCTAGGCTGGCCTCAAACTCACTGGGATCCTCCTGCCTCAGCCTCCCGAGTTCTGAGATTATAGGGATGCACCACCACACTGGGCAGATATGTTGCTTTAAACTGTGTAAATACAAAAATGAGAATTGCAGGTCAATATCACATAGATGTAAAAATCCTCAACAACATGCAATACTAGCAAACTGAATTCACCACCATGTTAAAAGGATCATACACCACAGTCAGGAAGGGGTGACCCCTGGGATTTCAGGATGGTTTAACAAAATGTTTCCTAACGTGTGAGACCCTGCTTTGAAAGAATGAAAGAAGAAACCATGCAGTAGTCTCATCAAATGCAGAGAAAGCATTTGGCAAAATTCCATATCCTGTCATGAAGAAAAGAAGACGTAAAAGGTCAGTCAGGCTTGGAGATCACCTCACTGCAGTGAAGGCCACACCACATCGCGCGCTCACAGTTAACCTTGTGACTGATTTTTGGCAGTATTGGAGATTAAAGCTAGGGACTTCACCCTGAACTACACCCTCAGCACATGTATTAGAGTGGGACTGGGTGCATCCCCAAATTGCCAGGCTTAGAAATACATATAATTTCTATATGCAAATTATTCCTCAGTGCAGCTGGAAAAATCTGAAAATACATGTTAATCATAGACACAGGAGTAGAATAATTAACTAAGTCCTAGGGTTAAAACCTCACTACTTAATGGTCTCAGCTACCTTCAAAATCTCACAAAATCTCTCAAAAGATTTTTAGTTTGTATTTTATTGAGACATAATATCTTTGCCTCCTCGCGAGGTGTAATATGATACAAGCACAGTGTCAGATGAACCATCAGGGCAATCCCCTTCTCTGACAGGGACATTTCTGTGTGTCGGATTGGGTCACGGTCATGTTGAACTGTATGACTGATTGCTCTAATCAACAGTCACCCAACCATGAACTGAGGATTTCCCTAGATGTGTCTCCAGTGTCCCTAACTCCAAGACAAGATCCATCTTCTGGTATGCCATTAATATTTTCACAAGAATTCTATATCCTTCTCCAAGCATTTGAGAAAAATGTAACACATGTAGTGTGACATGGCCCTTCAAGGATTCCATAGCCTGTTCCTGTGCCAGTGCAGAAAGGGAGAGAAAACCCTGCTGTGTATCACACCCGTGCCTGACCTCACTTTGGCATTCATGCGGCCGGGCCTGGACTGGGTCTGTGAAGGGTACCTCTGTTTGGTAAGTGCCTCCCACTGCCCGGCCCCGGTCCATGGCAGATGGGGAGGCGGTAAACTTTTCAGAGGTGGGGCCCAGCAGAAGATCTTCAGGTCCCTTCCTTCCTCCTCTCTCCTTCCCTTCCTGTTCCCGAGGGAGTGGCTTTCCTCTGCCCATACCTGCCAAGAGGTGCTGCCCCCACCAGGGATCTGAGAGCAGTGGGTTTCCCTGATGTGAACCAGAACCGTCCCAAATGTGAGCCACGGTGAACCTCTTCGCTAGTGCTGGTCTCCGGTGTTTGTTATCATGGCAGGAAGCAAACACAGCATCTGGACACACAAAGGTGAGTCGTAGACCTCTAACTACCTGGTTTCTACATCGAAGAACTTTGTGGAAAGGCAGTCGATTACTCGGGATGGCTCGTTGGTGTTTCTGGAGCTCGAGAAGGACCCACAGCTCCTCGTGGCTCCCAGATCCTGCGCCACCCAAACCCCGGGCCCTGCTGACATGATAGTTATTTCATACTGACAGAGAGGATCCAGACGGTGAAACCCACCCACCGGACTGCAGTGCAGCTTCCTGGAGCACAGGGGCTACTGAATGAGGAGCTGGGACATGTGCGTTTGGTTTGGCCCTTAGCAGATCATGCTCATCCGCAGAAAAGGACTCATTTTTTTGCCTCTTGCAAGAAGCTTTTGTGTCACATAGATGAAGTGGAAAATTGGAGGCCATAGTCCCTGCAGCAAGCTGTAATGTGTTCAGTCAATTCCGTGCTGGATCTTGCATTGAGCCATAATGCCTGGAATGTTACCTGGTCATTGTTAATCTGTTCTCGTCCCCTCAGGCTGTTAGCTCTAAGTGCATCGTTTTTACTTCAATAAACACAGGCATCATTCCCATTTACTGTGGCACCGTAAACATTTTCCATTATCATTTTAATAATGTTCTTCCTGAAGCCAGAAACTGTCTAAAGATAATTTTCTTTTCATTGGAGACATTTTCCCTTATCAGACTGTTAAATCTGGAAGGTCTTAGGAGGTGATAGGCTGCTAGTGTCCCTGCTTATCACTGCCTTGTGGCTGGCAGAATACAGGCCTGACACTAGCCCTCACACCTGCCTTTCTTTATCATTTCCTCGTGTGGCGTGTCTGTGTGTGTGTGTGTGTGTGTGTGGTGTTTGCTTGCATGCACGTGTGTGGTTGTGTGTGGAGGGTCAGTGTGTGTGGATTGTTGTTGTCTGCATGGTTGTGATAGTCATAAAGTGTGGAGGTGTGTGTTTGTGCCATGTGTGCATAAGTGTGTACGTAGGCTCTGTCTCTGTATGTGTGCATAGTGTGTCATATGGGTATATCTGTGGGGATGTCTGTGTGTATCTGAATGTGGTGTGTGGTATGTATGACACGTGTATGAAGTGTGTGTGTTCAGTGTGTTGTGTGTGTGCATAGTTGTGTGATGTGTAGTGTAATGTTCTGTGCATGTGTGGTATATGGGTGGGTTGTATGCTGTGTGACTAGGTTAGTGGTCTGCATGTGCTGCACACATGTACAGATGTGTGTGCTGTGCATGTGCAATGTGTGTGACTTTGCGTGCATGGTTTGTGAGTGGTATATAGGAGCCCAATCTGATGTGTTTCATCTCCAGCTCTGGGAATACTGAGACTCTGTCACTGTCACTCCTCTGCCACTGTCCCAGATAGAGCAGAAGTCTCGTCATGGACACAAGGACAATGAAAAGGGTGAGAAGCCACAGCCACAGCCTAAGCACCCATCTAACCTCCATGACACCGAGACCTGCCCCTGTGTCTCTAGCCTTGAGCTCCTGTCCTGAGCTCTGGCAACTGTGTCGTAATGGCCACGCTTCTCACTTGTCCCCTGGTCTTCCAGATGACTAAATTTTCCCACTCACCATGAGCAGCTCTTGATGTCTCCTGCTGCCCTTCTTTCCGTCACCTTCCCACCCAGGCCATCCTGTCTACTGCTCTGAAGGGTTAGAAATCCAGGCCTCTGTAGATTTCAAGAACAGCAGGAAAATGCTTGGTTATGACACCTGTGGAGGGGAAAGTGTGAATGTCAGTGGCTGAGCTCTGAGCATACTTTAGTGACCAACTCACTGTACGGGAGGGTGGGTGAGTCCCCCAGAATTTATCAGCCTTTACATGTCAAAATCAGGCATCAGACCACCTCGGCAGGAGCTGGCAAGATGGCAGCACTTGTTTGACCCCAATTAAGTCCATTTCGCATTGTGCATACAACAAAAGACCAAGAGTCTATTGGTAGTTAGAGGCTGCAAACATTAAGAGTTCTCTTCTTCCCCCAGAACAAAAAAGAAGAAAGTTTTCCAGTATCCAGCCAGGCCTGAGGAGCTGACTGAGTGCGCTGGGATTTGGAGGCTGCGTAAGCCTCCATGGGATGGTGGTGGACTGCACCGGGGATGGAAGGGTCCTCTGGCCTCCTGATCTGAGCACCCAGGGGCCCAGAAGGGAGCAGGTGGAGTGAGTGTTACCCAGGGCCCTTCCCAAGCACTCAGCTGACTGAGCCGTGGAGTGAGGGCTTGGCTGGGGCTGCCTGGACCTGCAGCAGCAGTAGAAGGGGCTTCTGCCCCAAGTGTCTGTACTGGCATCCAGGGAACAGGGAGCCAGCCTCAAGGTGGCTTCCTCCTGTCCTTACCCCTTCCCACCATGGGCCCCTCGGAAGGACCAGAGCTGGCCAGGAGCAGAGATATAAAAAGTCAGACAGGAGAGACCCACACACACTCAGTCTGCCTCTCTAGCCTCTGTGACACCCATGGCTGGGTGTGGGTAGAGGATGAGGAATCACAGAATTCAGCAGGGCACAGGAATTGCACCAAGGGACTTAAAGTGACCATAATGCTGCAAGAGCTGTCCACATTCCTCTAGGGACACAGTGTAGGCTTCAGGTGATAAAGAAACGAGGTATCTTTTAATCCATTTCTTGTTGCCATAACAGCCTGGATAATTTATAAAGAGAAGAAATGCTCAGTATCCTGGAGCCTGGGAAGTCTAGAGTCACGTGGCATCTGGGGTGGCTCCAGTTGCTGTATCACCTCGTGCTAGGAGGTGAGGCTAAAGGGGACCAGGAAGCGTCCTTGTCACTGCGTTAGCTCCTGACACTCCCTCCTGACCTAGACACTGCTTCCCTGCGCCGCTGCACTGGGACCCGGTTTCCTGCTCACGCTTCTGGAGAATGCACTCAAGCCAGAGCAGGTGTGTTTCCTTTTTAACTGTGTTCCACAGGAAGGAGACTGGGAAGATATTTCAGATAACTAGGTTGCTGACTAGCATGTGGGTCCTGGCATCTGTCTTCAGAGAAATACCATCTTCAGAGTTTCGTCAGGCCCAACAGGTGCCTGTTTCACCTGCCAGCGTTCGTTTTAACCTTTGCTCACTGACCACCTCTTTGTGTTTCTTGAGATAAGCAATAGTTTAAATCAGCCACAGGGACAGATTTTAAATAAAGGAATTCATGCTAATTGTAGAGGAAAGTCTATAATTAGACACGGATGTGTTTCCAGTATGTGTTTAAGGTGACTTTGCCACAGTGAATCTCTCACTTGACTTGCCTGCTCTGACGTGGCCTCCTCCAGTCTGCAGCTTCGGGGTGCAGACAGACTGCCTCGCTCTGGCGTGGCCTGTGCCCACTGTTTTCCAGCCAGTGACGTAAGCAGCACTGCCTCTTCCTCTGCCCGTCAAGGCATCTGCTCAGAGACTCCTAGCCACAGTCAGGAATCACCAGCTTTCAGCGAGGGGGTCATCCTGACTCCCAACCATTAGATAGGGCATCCTGGGCCTGGCCTTGGGGCCTCCTCCCGGGTCATTTAATGGTGCAGCCTTGAAGAAGAGACAGAAAGAGGGCTTGTGGCCCTCTGCTTTTGCTCCCTTGTCATGAGCTGGGGGTCACTGCAGACACAGTGCCCAAACCCCATCCATTCCGGTCACCGCCTAGTGCTGAGCAGTTTGGTGCATGCTGGCAGCTGGGCACACAAGGTGCCCGTGCTGCTGGGCACCATCTTCATGGAAAGCGAGGCAGCTCACCACGGCCCACTGGAAAGCAGCTTTGGGGAGCGGTGTCTCCCCATTCCTCCAAATGCGGCTAAGCGATGTGGTAAGACACGGCTCCAGCCCTGCGAACCTTATTACCAGTCATGCTGTTTATCTTCATTACCACTGAGGAAAAGCCATTTATTTAGTAATAGTACTTTTTGACGAGTGACACGTATTCGTCCAGCCAATTCTCCCTCTGATTGAAATACTCTAAATGGTTTAATTCCATAGGAGCCTGGTAAGTGGGAGTGTAATCATCCTCCCCTGTGCCCTCACGTGCTCATCAAGCCTGCAGAGGCGTCCCACAGCTGGCTGCGGGGGAGGAAATGCAGCCTCCATCTCAGCACCAGCCTAAGAAGCAATCAGTGCCTGGTGGCTCCTCTGGGCCCTAGATTGGGTGGCAGTAAAATGTGCCTCATAGGGAAGTATGTGAATCAAGCAGGGCTCGCTTTGTCCTTGTGACTTTGGCAAAAAATAACCAAATGGGAAATAACCCAGTCTTATTTTCCAGAGGTAATTTTTTTATGTTAGCTAAAATAGATGCAGATTGCCTCCAGCGAGGGATGCCATAATGACAGCCTAATCTGTCCAGAGCCTTTTAATTTGACCCCCTGGCTCATGTGGCACTGGGCATGGCAGAGTGGATCTTCCCAGGACCTTTGTTCTGTGGCTTTCGCCCTCTCTGCAGCAGGTGTCTGTGCCTCCCTCCCTCTCCTCACGGTCTGCGCTGCGTGCGCCGTGCTCAGTTCTTCCAGCATTATCTCCTGCAAGGCTTTTGTTCCTGCTGTCTTTTCCCAAAATGGTTCCTTTTAACTTTCATACACCATTGGTGAGAATGAAAATTAGTGCAGCTATTATAGAAAATTACATAGAGATTCCTCAGAAATGTTAGCAATATACCTACCTATGATCCACAATTGTGTGCATATCCAAATCGAAATCCTTATGTTGAGAAGACACCTAAATGCATATGTTTATAGCAGCATTATCTGCAATATCCAAGAAAGGGAATCAAACAAGTGTCCATCAACGAATTAATGGACAAAAATATGTGTGTGTGTGTGTGTGTGTGTGTGTGTGTGTGTCCACACAAACTGAGAGACATGCAAACAGTGGTATGTTATTCAGACATAGAAAATAATGGAATCTAGGCCCACAGAAACAAGTACCAAAAGGTGTCACTTGTGTGTGAAGCTTAATAAGTCAATCTCTTAGAAGTAGAGTGGAATAGGTGTGTGGGGAAGGGTGGAGCAAGGGTAGTTAATGAGTGCAGGGGACAGAGCTAGATAGGAGGAATAACTTCTAATGTATTCCAGCAAGGTAGGTTAACCATAAGTGACACCAACTCATTGGCTATTTGGGGGTTTCTGATAGAGAAGATTTTGGGTGTTTCTAGAAGAAAGAAATGATCAATGCATGGGGTTATGGCTATGCAATGAATCTTGAGTTATCACACTGTTCTTACAGTAACAAAGAACCACACCACACCCTTTGAATAGGTACAGTGATGTGTCAACAAAATATCAAAAAAATCAAAAAACCCTCCTCTTCAGTACACATTCATGAAACTCAAAAGCCGGTTGTTTCTTAGCCTCTGTTTCAGCAATTCCAGATGTAAAGTGCAGTGCCTTAGAAAACCGTTGTCTCTCAGAAAAGTCATTCTCCTGGGGAGAAAGGGGAGCCAACACAGCTGGTCCCCACCAGAGGGAACTTGCCTTCCTTTGCCCTGTCCCACATCCCACATCTGGACTGTATCCCCAGAACAGCACTGGGACCACACAGGACATTCTTCCCATGGTGGCCTGCACAACTGATGGCCGAAAGTGACAACTGATCTTCCAAAAGGAAAGAATTATCTGGAGCGTTTCAGCACCCAAAAGATGTTCTGTATCACAAAGACTGAAAACAGTGTCATGGCTAGGAACAGCACTGCTGTTTTGAACTTGTGAAAATCTAAAAGGGCAGATCTCATGGTACGTGTTCTTACACTAGTGAGGAAAACATTCTATCAGTGTGTCAAAATGTACATCTGCAAAGGAGTTACAGTAATGTAACTTATATATCATTAAACCTGACAAAATACTTTTTGAAGAGGAAAGTGGAAAAATTACAAGTAGCATAGTGAAACTGGAATGAACAGATTAGCTTTGTTCATTAAATTTCTCAGATGGGGGACTGGTATACATTTTATTTTATGATTTTCAGAGTTTTTCTCTCTTTTTTATTGTATCAAGTGTCATAAGTCACTATTTTCTCAGAGTGAAACTTGCACCTTTTGCATGAACTTCTTATTGGTCCCTTGTGGTTTCCCGAAGCATGTCAAGGCAGCCGTGGATCTCTGAGTCAGGGGCCATCCAGTGACCCTGATAGCCGCCACTGCCTGTATGGAGGCTGAGTTTGCCTGAGGACTGACCTCTGCATAAATGTAGGGTTGTGCTGCGCTGGGGGAGTTAGGCTTACGCTGCCCAGGCTGTGAGCAGATGGGCCGTGCAGTTGCTGATACTGTTCACGAGAAAATCCAGTGTTTCGGGGCTGACTTTTGTTTAGTGAGTTGCTCCCTAAACAATTTAAACAGTGAGGAACAGTGCTTCTGTTTCTTCTCCTGCTCATGTCACCTGTACCTGCACTCGGCCCTAAACCATTTTCTGTCTCTTCCTCTAGGTTTACATTCGCACGTGCAAAAGTAGACAAACCTGCACACGCACGTGCACACATACGTTAGCTGTAGCCCGACTCACGTGCACCATGCCATCTGGATCACACGTGTCATTAAGTGCCATGGGCAGACTTCCACCCCAGCAGCTGCCAGGCCCCTTCAGCCCTTCAGGCTGCACCATCATGAAGAACGTGATGGGGTGTCAGCGCCACCACCCTTCCAGTTTCTTCAGTAGCGCTGCAGTAACATGGGTGCACATGGGCATTTGCTTCACTCCATGTTGCTGGCAGGTGGAAGTAAATCCCAGACTTACGAACATTCAAGTTGTGCACTTTCACGGGCATGAATGGACTTCGTGTTAGAAACACTCACGGGTGTGAACACATCCTGCAAGTAGCTCACGTGTCTGCTGGCCATTGGCACAGATGTGCTGCTGTGTGCTTGTGGTAGAGTGAGGCAGTGCATGGTGCTACGGTGCTCTATCAGAGCCCAGGGTGCTCAGACTGAGAGGAAAAGCAGGGGTGACGTGCAGGGGACAGCTAGGAAGTGCAAAACATTGTTTATTGTATATTTGTGTCAAAGGTGTGTAAGACTCACTTTGTCAGATGTACGAAGGACTCTGATTACAAAATGCTCTCTCAGAATGGAACTTGTTCCTAAGTGGGGAGTTAACTGTGTTTCTGTCATATAATTCACAAATCTATGTTTTCAAGTATTTAATATTCTAACAAATAATGCCACATTTTATTTCATACTTTTTATTATAGACTCAATGTCTCTCCTTCAAAATGTTTGGAACCACAAGAAATTGAATTTCAAGTGTTTTTAGATCTTGGAATAGTCTCATATAAATAATGAGATATCTTGGGAATGAACACAACTCTAAGCAGGAAATTCATTTATATTCCATATATACCTTATACAGATAGCCTAAAGGTAATTTTACATAGTATTTTTATATCAATACCACACTTTTATTATGTTGTTAATAATAGAGTTTTCCTTTTTGTTTCAAAAGATTTTGAGTGGCATATTAACTGCTTATCAGTCAGTATAATTTTAATGGGATTCAATGTGCTATTTCAGCATACGACATGCATAGATAGAATACAGCCTTCTTTTATTGACAGTGGACCCTCTGTCTGCCCTACACATGTGCACACACATGCATGCATGCACACACACACACACACACACACACACCATTCTTCTCACCTTCTACTTACCATTACTCTGCAGTAACTTTTGCTTCCACATATGCAGGAGAATAATTTTGTGCTCAAAACAAAGTTTTTTGGTGTGGAATTTTCCACTTGTGGAGACATATCAACACTTAAAAGTTTTGATTTGGATTTTTGGACTAGGGGCACAATATACAAAAGCAGTACATAAAAGACTGAGTTTTCGCCACTTTTGTCAACACTGGGCGTTTTGGTATCTGGTCTGAAGTCAGTGAGGTCTGAAGCTGGATTCCTGTTTCAAGATTTTCCTATCATGAGAAAGTGAACCCCGCTTGTCACTGTCTTATGTCCTGGACGCTTGGTGCTTCTGGCCTCCCTCTGCTCAGGAGCCAGTCGCAGCTCCTTCAGCCGTTTGTCCTAATTCTCAGCCTTCGCAGGCCCGTCCTTGCTGTGTGGTCTTTCTTGCTCTTTCTGAGACGCTGAGCCTGACCTGCTCACAGCCTTGGTGCTGCTGCACTTCCAGGCCTCACCGGGTCTTCCTGGCCTCCATCAGGGGTCTTGACAAAAATCCTTAGTTCGCACGCCAGGTGCCCAGCCTGCCCTTCCCGCCCCACCTCTCACCCTCCTCCCCTCTCTCCAAACATTTCCCTCTCTTCGGGCTTGTCCTCCCCGCAGCATAGACAGCCAGGTCAGTGGGGACTCTGCCACATGCCCAGTGCCTTCTGAAGCACCCCGGGGAGCCACAGCATAATGGGACATAAACAAAAAACAGACCCATGAGTAAACCAAAACTGGATTTGGAAGGAAATTCAGAAAGAGACAAACCCCAACAGATCAGGTGGAGAAAGATTAAATAGAAGTATCTAAAATTATGGAAGAAAGCAATGATACTGATTTTAAAACTATAAAAGGAACGTATGAGAAATTTAGAACAATATATTGAAAATGGGGACTATATACTATATATACATGACGCTCTTGCAAAGAATAAATGTCCCAAGTTGACCTAAGGATCAGAAAGCAATGACAGTTCTGTCACAGATGAAAACTAAATTAAATGGTTCAGAAAGAAATAATACTGTTTTAATTTGCATTTCTTGAATGACCAGTGATGGTGAACATTTCTTCATGTATTTATTTGCCATTTGTATTTCTTTCTCTGAGAGCTGTGTATTCATCTCAGATGCCCATTTTTGGAGAGGGTCTTTGAATTTTGGGGGCTTGATGTTTTTCAGTTCTTTATATGTTCTGGATATAAGTCCTTTGTCTGAGGGATAGCTGGCTAAAATTCTTTCCCATTCTGTGGGTTTTCTCCTCACTCTTCACTCTGATTTCTTTTGAAGTGCAAAAACTTTCTACTAAGAAGAGATCCCAGTTGTTGATTCTTGGAATTACTTTCCGTGTAGTTTGTGTTTTGTTCATGAACTCTTTGTCTACCCCTGTCTCCAAGATTTCTACCTACCTTGTCTTCCAGTAGATATTCCATCTCACTCCAGAAAGAATGGCTGCCATCAAGAAATCAACCAGTGCCAACTGGTGGTGGGGCTGTGGGGAAAAAGGACCACTTCTCGCTTACTGGTGGGAGTGTAGACTGCTGCAACCACTGTGGAAATCAGTGTGGAGATTCCCCAAAAACTAGGATTAGAAGCCCCATTCAATCCAGCTATTCCCCTTCTGGGTATTTTCCCAGAAAAATTGAAAATGTCCCGCCCCAGCAATATATGTGCACCCATGTTATAGCAGCACAATTGATAATAGCTGAATCCTAGAAACAGCCCAAGTGCCCATCAACTGAGGAATGGATACAAAGATGTGGTATTTTTATACAATGGAATATTACTCAGGTATAAAAAGGATACTCTTGAAGCTTTCATAGGTAAATGGAGGCAACTTGAAATCATACTCATAAGTGAAATAAATCAAACTCACATTTATAAATATCATATTGTCTCCCTAATATAAAAAATAAAAATCTGAAAAAGTATATAATAAGATCTAAAATATTCAATAGATACTATAATAATGAAAGGGAAAGAAAGTGCTTAAAAAGACAGAACTGCTGAGATAGGGGAAAGGAAAAAATGAAGAAAGGAGAAGATCATATGCATGTTGGTAAACACGTGTAACTGTATATCTGTGTGTGTGTGCTGGGCAAATAACTATGCCACTAATCTCCCATGATTCATCAGCAGGAACATTTTGTGCTGTCACTGTTTGATCGATTCCTTTTGTGTCTAGATTTTGTAGCCTGAAAGATATGCAATGTATTAACTCGTGTTAATTCCCTACTTTTCTTCTTTTTTGAAATTCTGTATCATCTCTATCCTTTTTTTGTTGTTTTACTTTTTAAAATAAAGTTGCTAGAAAGATACAAAAAAAGAAATGGAACTGTAAGAAGTGCTAAGAGAGAAGAAAGGTGAACTTGTTAATTTCTTTCGCTTAAGGAATGAAAAAGGAAGCATGGAAAGTTACTCCGTGGCAGCAGAACTTTGGGTTGTGGTTAAGATGTGAAGAGGGGAGCACACTGGCTCCTGGGAGCTCCTGGCTGCAGTGCTCTGAGCCTCAGGGGCTTCTCGGTGGGGTAGAGCCCCATGTTCCTGAAGCTCGCTGTGAGGGAGCAGCAAGGATGTGGGGGATCCTGGGGGCCAGATGTGCCCTCGTCCTGACACCGAGGCTCAGTCCGTGTTCATTGCTGTAACGGAAACCCAGAGAATTGGTAATTTATGAAGAAAAAAGTTCTATTTAGCTCATAGTCTTGAAGGCAGGGAAGGTAGGACTGGAAGGCCACATTCAGAGACAACCTTCTACTCTCAGCTCTGGGCAGAGGTTGGAAGGGAAAGTGGGTGCTCGCAGGAGGAAAGGACATGCTGGGGTACAGCAGCCCATTCTGGGGTAGCTCAGCCTGTCCTCACTCATGAGAAACTGTTAAACTATTCAGGGTCTCCGGCTACCAAAGGGACCCAGAGACCCAGAGACACAGACACCTCTCGCTAGGAGCCACCCTCGATACTGTCACCAGCCTCAACACAAGGTTTATTATTTTAAAAAGAAAACAAAACAAAATTTCAAAACAAGATAATAAGAATAACAGTGGCTAATACATCACGTATTGTTATCTTCAAAGTAGTTGCTCAGAGTACAAGGTGTAGGCATGAAAAACTGTGCAAATGAAATTGGCACAAACCTTTCTTTTCAATGAACTAAGAAATACTAGAAGTAACTGTCTTAACTATCTTGTATGTGTATATATTTTCCTTTTCTTTTCTTTCTTTTCTCCTTTCCCCCATCTGAATTTCTCTTTCCTTTTGAACAGTTTATTCCCATTTCACATTACCTATTATACATTTTGTATCTTATTGATTCTGCCAGCTTCTCATAGTAGGGAAACAATATGGAATTTACACATGCAAATCTGATTTATTCTTCTTATGAATATGGTCTCAAATTATGTCCATTTACCTATAAAAATCTCGTTTATCCTTCTTTATGGCTGAGTGGTACTCCATTATATAAAATACCTTATCTTTTTTATCCCTAACTCAGTTGATGGGCATTTGAGTTATTTCCAAGATTTAGCTATTGCAAATTGTGCTGCTATAAACATGGGTACACAAATATTGCTGTGATACCATGTTTTTAATTGTTTTAGGAAAATACCCAGAAGAGAAATAGCTTGATCAAAAGAGACCTCTAATCTTAGTTGTTATTTTTTTGTTTGTTTTTGTTTTTGTTTTTCTGGTACTGGGAATCAAACTCACAACCTCGCAATTAGCAGGCAAGTGCTCAGCCATGGAGCTAACTCCCGGGCCCCTTGTTTGTTTGTTTGGTGTTTTGTTTTGTAATTCTCTTGTTTTTGAGGAGTCGCCACACTGATTTCTACAGTGGCTGCACCAGTCTACACTCCAGCAACAGTAGAGAAGCTTCCTTTTCCCCCATCTCCTCTAGCATGTTTTAGTTGATTTCTTGATGCAGCCATTCTGTCTGGAGTGAGAAGGAATGTCAGTGTTGTTTTAATTTGCGTGTCTCAAATGACCTATGATGTTGAACAGTTTTCCATATGTTTATTTGCCATTTGTATTTTTTTATCTGCAAAGTGTATATTCTTCTCAGATGCCCATTTTTGGAATGGGTCTTTGAATTTGGTGGATCTGACTTTTTAAATTCTTTACATATTCCAGATAGAAGTTCTTGGTCTGAGAGACAAGGGGCTATAATTTTTTTCTGCTCTGTGGGTTGTCTTTTTACTCTGTTGGTGATTTTTTGTTTTTGTGAAAAAGCTTTTTAATAAGGTGAAACCCCATTTGTTGAGTCTTTGTAGTATTTCCCATACAGTCTCAGCTCTGTTCATGGAGTCTCTGCCCACACCTGTGTCTTGGAGATTTCTACCTATTTTCTTTTCCAGTAGATTTAGTGTTTCTGTTTTAACATTTAGATCTTTGATCCGTTTTTACTTTAGTGCATGGTGATAAACATGAGTCTAGTTTTTAGTCTTTGGCATATGGAAAACCACTTTTTCCAGCACCATATAGTAAAGAGGCTGTCTTTCTTCTGATGAGCATGTTTGGCTCCTTTATCAAAGATAAGGTGGCTGAGTATGTTTGGAGTTGCATCTGCATCTTCTATTCTGTTCCACTGATCCTCAGGTCTTGTTTTTGTTTGTTTTTGTTTTTCTGCCAGTGCTATGTTGATTTTATCACAGTGGCTTTGTAGTATAACTTCATGTCAGGAATTGTGATGCCCCTACACTTGCCTTTGTTGCCCAAAATTCCTCTTGCTATTCTGTTTCCAGATGAATTTTAGGAATGTTTCCAGGTGAATTTTAGGAATGTTTTCTCTAGCTCTAGGAGGTATGCTAATGGTATTTTGAATGGAATTTCATTAAATCTTTATAACAATTTTGAGAGTAGGGCCATTTTCACTATGTTGGTTCTTCCTACTCTAGAGCAAGGACTACCTTTCCATTGTCTTATATCCTCTTTGATCTCTTTTTTCAGGGGTATTGTGATTTTCAACATATAGATCTTTTACTTCCTTTGTTAGATTGGTTCCTAAGTATTTCATGGGTTTTTTTTAATGCTATTATGAAGGGTGTGGTTTCCCTAATTTCTCTCTGTGTTAGTTTGTTGCTTGAGCGCAGAAATGCTGTTTATTTCTGAGTATTAATTTTGTATCGAGCTTCATTGCTAAATTTGATCATTAAATCTAGGTATGTTTTGGTGGAATTTTTAGGGTCTTCTATGTAGAGTATCACTGAACAAAGATGAGGGTAGAATATCAGATCTTGAAGACAGAATTGTGAGTAGTATTGATGAAAAGAAAGATATCTTGAAAATAGCAAGGAATCATGATAAAATCAACAGCTGCAAGATGAAGCAAAAAGCATAAAATTAATTGGGTTCAGTAACTGGAGTCCATGGAAAAATTTTTTTACAGAAAAAAAAATCTTGGCAGAAAACTTCCCAAAAATGGATAAAGAATTTAACATACAAATAAATGAAGCATGCAGAATTCCAAACAGTCATGACAAAAATAACTACACAAAGACATATAATAATTGATTTCCAGAAATCCAGCACAAGAACAAAAAATTAAAAGCAGTTAGAGATAAGAAACAAATCACCTGTAAAGGAAAGTCCATCAAAATCACAGCAGACTTCTCAACATAAACCCTCAAATCACAGGGAGCTTGGAGTGAGGTGTTTCAAGTCCTAAAAGAAAACAAACTCCATCCCAGGTTTATGTACCCTGTAAAACTATCTTCCAAAATTGATGGAGAAATAAGATACTTCCATGACAAAGAACAGATAAAAAATTCATGACCACCAAACCAGTTCTTCAAAATGCTCTGAAGCATGTATGAGAAAGAGAAAATGAAGACCACAACCATAAGAAACCAATAGAAAGAAGCCACCAGGCAAGGCAAGTGATTAACCAGAGGAGAAAAACAGGGAACCGACAACAAGAAAATAATATGAGAAAGATATACCAATACATATCTATCGTAGCTATCAAGGTAAATGCTCTCCATTCACCAATCAAAAGAAACAAACTGATAGAATCGATATAGAAGCAAGATACAATATGCTGCATTTAGGAAACATGTTTAACTCAAAAGGAAATTCAGAGATTGAAAGTCAAAGAATGAAAACAATAGTTCATGTAAAGGATCTCAGAAAAAACCTGCGGTAGGTGTTCTATTTGCAGTCAATGTGAACTTTAAACAAGACTGATAAAAAGAGACAAAGAGTGTAACTAAATACTTGTTAAGAATGGAAGAAGACTCCAAGAAGAAGAGATAACAATCATAAATACATATGCACTAAGTGATGGTGCACACAACTACATAAAACAAATATGAATGAGCATGAAAAATCAAAATAAGCAGTAATTCAGTTGTAATGGGAGACTTTAATACCCTACTCTTACAATTAGATAAATCAACCAGGCAAAAAAACAACAAAGAAATACCAGAATTAAACCAAAACAGAACAGACTTAGTAGATGTCTACAGGGTATTCCACAGCACAACATCAGAACACACATTCTTCTCAGCTGCACATTCTCCAAAATAGACCACGCATTAGCCCATAGAACATGCTTAAGTAAATGCAAAGGAATTGAAATTATTCCTTGCATATTATCTGACCATAGTGCAATGAAATTGGAAATTAATAGCAAAAGAAACCATAAAGACTATATGAACATATGGAAATTACATAGCACCTTCCTGAACAACCAATGAGTCACAGAGGAAATAAAGGAAGAAATTAAACAGTATCTACAATTAAATGAAAATGCTGGTACAACATACTGAAACTTACAGAATGTGATGAAAGCAGTCATCTGAGGGAAATTTATAGAAGTTGAGTTCTCACATCAGGAAAACAGAATGAGCTCAAATAAACAACTTAATGTTGAACCTCAAACTCCTAGAAAAGGAATAATAAACCCAAAGCTCATACAAGAAAAGAAATTGTAAAGATCAGAGCTGAAATTAATGCAACTAAGACCAAGAAAACAATGCAAAGAATCAATGAATTGAAGAGTTTGTTCTTCAGAAGATTAAATAAAATTGATAAACTTCTAAGGAAACTTATCAGAAAGAGGAAATAAAAGACTCAAATTCAAGCAATTAGAAATAAAAATTGTGAAATGACAATGCATATTGTGGAAAGCCAGAATATTATCAATACTTACTTCAAGAACCTACGCTCGAAGATAGAAAACAGGAAAAAAAAATGGATAGATTCCTGGACACATAAGAAGCACCAAAACTAAATCAAGAAGATATAGAAAATGTAATTAAAAACCTACCAACAAAACTGAGCCCAGGCCCTGATGGATTCGCTGCTGAATTTTACAAGAAATTTAGAGAAGGCCTAATGCCACTAATGCTGAAACTCTTTAAGGAACTGAAAAGGAAGCAATATTTCCAAAATCATTCCTGGAAGCAAGCATTACACCAGAGAAGGACCCAGCCAGAAAAGAAAACTACAGACTAATCTGCCTAATGAATATACATACAAAAATCCTCAACACAAGTTTTGGAAGGAATAAACCATATCAAACCATAGCACAGGGTAGTCAGTGGGGTTAGGAGTTGGAGGATGCTTTGTGTTGGAATGGAACTTGACCAGAGAGCTAGCATAGGCTCTTATCTTGTGATAAGGTAACACTGTTGGGAGTGAGATTTTAATCTCTCTTTGGATAAGATAGTTACTGGGGGTCAATAAGTAGAATGAGGGACTTTCTGGAGCTGCAGTATTCTATATATTGACTGAAGTGTGGGCTGTGTGGACATAATTATATAAATCCATCAAGATTAGTACCTCTGTGATATGTTCCTGCAGATTACTTCAATAAAAATCTATTAGTTGGAGGTCCTACCTTATTCTTCCTACAGTATTAAAGTTCAAAATGTGTATTTTTTTTTTATCGGTACCGGGGATCGAACTCAGAAATGCATGCTTGCAAGGCAGGTGCTTATGCCGCTGAGCTAAATCCCCAGCCCCCAAAATATGTATTAAAGGGAGAAATATTAGGTGCCAGACAAGTAACAGGCACTAGGAGTATTATCACTACTTCAGTGACATACAGAGAAATAAAAATAAATGCCAGAAATATTACAAAAGTAAGAAATTTTATTTCCAGATGATATGATCTTGTTTATAAACAAATAATGCATGCGTTTCAAATGACTATGATATATGGGTTTTGAAGTGGGCTTGAATGAAAATGAGTAAGTAGAATTTAACAGCTTTTATTTGCATTATCAGTATTAGTATAAAAACATAAATGAATAACATCCCTTTACATGAGATCAAAAGCAGGAAAGCAAAAGCATACTTACACAGTCTAAGAACATTTTTAACAATGAAAGCACACGACATGTGAAGCTATTAAAATTCTAATTTCTTCAAGAAAGGCATGCAAACCTCAAAAAGGAGATTTGGCATTGCAGAGATATCTATCCTTGTATGACGCAGTTGGCATTTCAGCTATTTCCAACCTGATTCAGTTGGGGTGAACGTTTCTGTGTAACTGTTATTTGCTGCATGAACTGGAGAAGCCGTCTTAGTTTCAGCGGGGAGCCAGAGGCACATGACATGAAGATGAAGGGTAACAGCCCTGGTCCTCCGTTGCAGAGGGTCCATCACCACCGTGGGAGGAGGGAAGAGGTCCAAGAGTCCTCTGCTCTGCAAGCCATGCTGTGCCACCTTCCTGTGTTGCTCCTCACCTTGTGAGGGTTAGGCAGTGTGGCCGCATTTAGGGCGGCAGAGGAAGCTGACTTGGGCGCCCCATACGGGGGTCAGAGGTGTCATATTTCACCTTCCCGGGCTCCTTGAGATGAGGAGCTTAATTTAGTAACTGGCAAGGTGGTGAAATTCTCAGGGATTTAGGAGCCACCCAAGGGGGTCACAGAGCAGGTGAGTATTCCCCAGAGGGCGCTAAGCAGGGATGAACAAAGTGTGCTGTGTTACACCCCGGATGGGTGGCATGCAGGCCGTGCGTGCCCTCCAGCCTCTGTCTGCCTGAAGGGAGCTCACCAGACTTCCCCCGGTTCATGGGATCCATGGCCAAGGCAGTTCTTCTGAGAACTACTAAAAGAGTAAGGTGTAACCACAGCTAGACTGTGTCTTCACGTTTTTATTAAGGGTATGGCACGTTGAAAGGTAAAATAAAAATAAACCCAAGCCAACCTTCGCACCAGCCTGGCTGCTTTTCCTCAAGCGAAGCACAGTTTGAAAACCTCCGAGCTGACTGAGGCCCTCTGTGGGGCACCCACGTTCCTCACATGTTAGAAAGGAATGAGCAGGTGGTTAGCACTTGGAAGCCAGAAGGTTTTTGTGCAGTACCCTGCATTTCTACCTTTTTTAAGGAGTAAAATGAATTGATGACTCTGGCAGATTTCTGTAGGCCAGGCACTGCTTTGGGTAGAGCTGACCGTTAAAGGTTGCCTTGGCCCTACCCCATCATTCCACTTTATCCATGGCCACACTCATTTACCCACCTTGCTTCTAAAGGTACTGAATTTGAAAATCAACTTCCAAATGATAGCCTTCAAAACCGAATCTCCCTGGAAAATACATTTTTCTTTCCAAAACTAGTGCATGTATATATACACCCTGAAAATAATGCAAAATAATATTTCCTGAGATGATGTATAATGCTTTCCAATATCTTCTTTTTTATTGTGTCATTTTAAAATGCTAGACATGATCTATTACACTGATTTCAGTGGCTTGGTATTTCAAAAACAGTGTTCTAGATCATCGCCCTATTATATTTCAAAAGGATAAAATCCCAAGTGATTTAGTGCCTTGTTTAATATCTAGAAACCAAGTCAATGAACTGAGGCTAGAAACAACTTAAGACCCTTATATTGTAGTAAAGAAGCATTGAACGCTGGACCATAAAATTGAAAATCCTCCAAGTGAGGTTTAAGGATGACTGGGATGGTTTCTAAATCACGAGCAAAGGGTTGCACAACCTACAATACCCAGTAGATCCTTGAGTGTTACCCAGCCCCTACCACATCTCCTAAGCTCTGGGGCCTCTCCACCCTGCACGGGGAAGCTCTAGGGAATCTGTGTGATATTGGCATTGGGAAAATAAACTTCTTCATAGCGTCAGCAAAATTATCATGCTTGGCCACATGACCAACTGCAGGCTAGAAATTAATCGTATTAAAGCAATATTTATTGGCTTTCTTGCATATAAGCAAAAGTACATTTGGATCAGCATCGAGATGCTTAAGTCAGTGCTTTCCTGCCTTCTGTCTACATATTTCTCAAAGTAGGTCAAGTGCAACCCAGAAGGAAACTGGCACTTAACTGTCATCATGCAAAGTAAATAGCATTTTTCTCTTGATAAGAGGCTCCTTGAGTGTAATTCTCCAAGGCTCACACTCTCGACCTTCTGCACCCTAAGCTGAAAGCAGAGGGAGAGGGGAGAGACAGGGAAGTACTCAGTGTTAGCACTGAACTCACCTGCTCTTCTCTGCTCCGAGCAAAGTGGGGGTGGGAGAGCCTCCCAGAGACTAGCACAAAAGGGAAGCGTCTCGATACAGAATTGAGTAAGGAAATGTGATTTTTATCAGCACAATAAACCAACCACAAGCACCACCTCAGCAAGGACCGTGACCTGGAACCCCAGGCACTTTGTATAGTGTCTGCATCAGCTGCGGCTCTTCTCACAGCGTCCCACTAAGTGCTTAAATAACCGACCTTCATCCATCTCAGTTCTGGAGGCTGAGGATTCCCGACCCAGAGGTGGCAATAGATTCGAGGTCTGATGCAGACTCTTCCTGTGTCCTCAGCGGGGGAGGTGGTGAAAACGGGAATGAGTTTTTTAATTGTATTTTTATATTTATTTAATTTGTCTTTTTGAGACAGAGTTTCACTATGCAGTACAGGCTGGCTTTAAACTCACTGTGTAGCCCAGGCTGACCTTGAACTCACAGCAATCATCCTACCTCAGCCTCCCCAGTGCTGGGATTACAGTTTTCTCTCTCTCTCTCTCTCTCTCTCTCTCTCTCTCTCTCTCTCTCTCTCTCAAACAATAAAACCAAATGATAAAAAAAAACACAAGATGGGGTCATTCAAAACAAAAGGATGGACATAGTACATAATTTAAAATCACAATACAAGGTGATCTACAATGGTTACAATTATGTCTCTAGTTATCTTCAATAGAATTGCCCATATCATCAGGTATAATACAATTGAATATAGCAGTACAGAACAAAATCAATAAAAACAAAGCATTGGAGACATCATAGGATTTCAAAAGAGGGTAATAGTCAAACCAGAATGGTTTTCATAGTGAATCTTACTGTCTTCAGAGTAGTTGCCTATACGCTCTGACTTAAGACTATCAAACATAACAGATTCGAATAAAATCAGTCAAGACAAGACAGCAATCGAACAAGACAGATTCAAATGAAATCAGTCAAAACAAGGCAGTGAAAGCAATACAGGGTTTTAGATTAAGTTAATAGGAAATTAAAAATGGTTACCATAGTATAGCCTGCTTTCTTTGGAATAGCTGTCTGTGCCCTCAAATCTAGTACAAGTAGACAAACTGGAACAGGATACAACCAAACTAAACAGAGTGATGAAAACAGTATGGATTTCAAATCATGATACAAGATTAACAATGTCCCTGCCTTCCCTTTTTAGACAATTCTTCCCCTTTCACTTTCACAGGGTGCATTGTACATTTTTTATCCCACTAACTCCTTTAGTTTTTGGATTAGGGAGGCAACTGCTATTTCTTTAAGTGATTCTGAACCCTTTTACCCCTGAGCTTGGTCTCAAGTTGTATCCATTTACTTACAAGAGCCTCAAAGTTTTCCTTCCTTTTAGCTGAGTAGTTCTCCATTGTATAATGATGTTATGTCTTTCCAACCAATCTGAGCTGATGGGTGAGCTACCCCACTTTTTTCTGGTTCCCTGTCACTTGGAGAGGATTGTTTTCTGATCTTTGATTTTCAGTCTGTAAACCCTCTTTCAGGTTAAATATATTTCTTATCTAGAGCATCTGGATGGAACCTGTCTCCTGATCCACTCTGCCTGTGTTTCTTTGTATTGGTGTATCGAGGCCGTCCATGTTAGTGATGATGGCCAAGCTTCTCTGCCTCATCTCCACCGTGCTATTCTTCTGTCACTGGTCATCTACTTTTCCCATTCATTCCACTGTCTGCCCTGTCCAGTGAGCCCCACTGCCACTCTTCTTGAAACCATGGTCTTCTTCTCTCTCTCTCACTCACTCTAATGTCCTTCAGTATTTTTCATAGGGTTGGATTGTTGGTCACAAACTCCTCCAGTTCTTCTTTGTCATGGAAGCATCTTGTTTCTCCATTGATCTTTAGAGATAGTTTTGCCGGGTACATCAATCTGGGTTGGAGGTTATTTTCTTTCAGGGCTTGGAATACTTCACTCCAAGCTCTTCTTGATTTGATGGGTTGTGTTGAGAAGTCTGTCATGATTCTGGTTTTCCCTTACAGGTGATTTGTTTCTTTTCTCTGACAGCTTTTAATATTCTGTTCTTGGGTTGAATTTCTGGGATCTTGATTATCATATATCTGGGTGTAGATCTGTTTTGGTTATAGCTGGCTGGAGTTCTCTATGCCTCATATATCTGAATTTCATGTCCTTTTCCTATGCTTGGGAAGTTTTCTTTGTTTCTGAAAATAGCCTTTGTATTTCATTTGTGTTTATCCCTGCTTCTTCACTCACATTTTTTATTCTTAAGTTATTGATCCTCTTGTCATCTTTTAGCCTTTGTATTGTTACTTCCTAGTTCCTTGTTATTTTTAAGAGATCTTTTCTTTTGCGATCACACATTGCAAACCTGTCCTCAGGGTCTAATAGTCTATCTTTAGTTTCTTTCAAGCAGTTTTGCCAGCTTTCAATGGAGTTTTTAATTTCCTGGTAGTCTCTTTGAATCTGTTTCATGTATTCTAGATTTTTTTTATATTCTTCATGGAAGGTTTCTCTCCTTTTTCTATGCTTCTCCATTCTTCCATCTGTGTCTTCTTGAGAGGTACTTAGCATTTCTTTTATTGTTTTTCTTATATCTTCCTTTATTTGTATTAGAATTTCTGTTTTCAGTTCTTCTATAATGTCACGAAGATAATTCTGTATGTCAGATGCTGCTTTTTCCAACACCACAGGTGTGCAACCCCGATCTCTTCTGTGTTTACCTCCCCTGGGCCAGCAGTGTTTGTGTTGGGGGCTGGAGATTTCCTTTTATTTCTTCCTCTTGTCATATTTCTGGTGTCCTCCAGTCGAGTGGACAATGGGGGACCCTGGCACTTCCTGTATAGCCATGATTACTGTAAAGCATGCTGGCTAGGGGTTGCTGCCCTCCCCAGCCTGCCGATAACCACTGAAGTACAAGCAGGGGCAGGGAAGGCTGCCCCTGCCTTCTGAGCTGTCAAGCTCTGGGAGTCTTCACCACGTTAGTGTGTGCTGCACAGACCGCACTGGACAGGGAAAGCTTCAGGGAAACCTGTCTTGGCTATTGGATCGTGCACAGAGGCAGGACTCAGTCTGAGCGATTCTCACCAATCTGCTCTGTGCCAGGAGTGACTGACTGAAGCCACTGCTGTTCTGGTTCCAGGCTTTTCCTGCCCAACTCCAAAATGTCACCTGGTCAGTCACCCACTCCTGTGGAAGGACTAAGTTCCTTGCTCTCTCTGCGAGCTGGTACAGATCTCCCAGCCGAGTGCTGCTCTCCCATCCACTGCTCCCCTCTGACTACTTCCTCCCGCCAAGGCTCTCAGGCTCGCCAACCCCCAACTTTACTGCAACTGTGCGTCTCTGGATTCCAGCGGTTTTTCATACACGATGGGACCAGCTCCAGTGAAAGCAAGTCTGGCTACAGCCTTCTGTCCACGCTTTTCTTTTCTTTTTTTTTTTTCTCTCTTTTTTACTTTCCCTTTAGTTTCTTCCTGGATCAAGAGGATCCATCTCCCTCCGTCTGGTCTTCTCCAGGATGTTTTATTCCAGCATCTGAGCTGTTTCTCTCAGAAAGGCTCCCTATTTTGCTGCTTACTGATCCGCCATCTGCCCACAATCAGTTTTTTCTCTTTTTATGAGGACAGTAATCCTATCATAAGGGCTCCACACTCTTGACCTAACTACATCCCAAAGGCCCATCACAGACTGTGTGCATTTTGCTGGGGACTCAGACATGCAGTCTGTAGCCTATAGTTGTGTATAATTCTTGGTCCTGGGGCCCTGCTGGAAGGTAGGAGTCTCTTCTGCGTTTGGCACAGTTCACAGAAAGGAGAGCTGAGATCGGGAATGGGTCTTACGTATTTCAGGTGGCCGAAGACTCACAGTTGTAAGTAAATGGCAGGGCTACAGACAGGCCTGTGAGTGTTAGCTCTGGTGTTTGGGGAACACATCAACTTTTATTTTGAAAAATCTTTTGAGCTTGACATGGCTGTTTAATTTGCTAAATACAGTCTTCAGGTTTATTTTTGGTAGATTAAAGAAGGCATTGAAGCCTGGTTTGCCAAGTTCCTCAGCAGCTACTTTTGTATTTGTGAAAGAACATTTTAAAGTAAATAGTAGACACTATATAGAGACACTACTGATGAACATGTGCTTCTGTTTAATTCCATGTCACACAGTTACTATGAACTCAACAGCAGAGCATTCAACCTGTACACAGTTTCACCAGTTACCATTTGCATAGTTGGCTTGTGTGAGTCAGTATTAATTAAGGTATATACATGGCATTTGGTTGAAATTTCAAGTTTCATTTTAACAGTCAAAGGTCCCTCTACTCCTAGACAAACGAGGCCACTTTTCCCAGGGAATTTCCCCTGTCCTGGGTTTGGCTTCCTGTATTCTCCAGATGTCATGTACAGTGTTCCTCTTTTTCCCTTATTTCCTCTAAGCCAGGCTTTCACACCAGAGCCCTGATAGTGTCAGGTTCAAGGGTTTGACAAGAACCTGTGCAGTCACTTCCTCCTTGCTGCGGCGAAGAACCTGGCACCCACAGCTCAAGGAAAGAGAGGTCTCTTTTGGCTCACAGTTTGCAGGTCGTAGAACACAGGCGGCTGCCCCAAGCCAGCGTGGAACCACACAAGGTGGTGTGGAGGGAGCTGCTCGTGGGTGGCAGAGAGATCAGAAGAGGGACCGTGACAGGGAGAAACCCTTCCGGGCTGAGGCCCGCAGTGACCTCCTTGTGTGACCAGGTTTCCCCTCCTGACAGCAAGCTGATTACGACTGTGCCACAGAGTCCAGTGCCCTGCAGCCACACAGGCTTCCAGGCAGACACAGAGGCCTGCACACTTCTGCCTGCCCCACAGCAAAGGCGTGGGGGGTCTGGGCCACCACACCTGTCTCCTTAGAGACAGAGCCAGCGGGAGGTTGGTGAGGGCTGTGCCCTCCGCATCCCTCGGGGCTGTGACGTGGCTGAATCTGAAGGCCATCTTTCCACCTTCATTCCTGAGTGGTTTGTCTGTTCTTAAAAAATGAATAGTTATTTAGCCCAAAATTCAGTCCATCTACGAAAGCAAGGAAATGCTGAATTCTTTCCTCCTAGGGGACTTCAGTGTCATTTGTTTGGTACCAACAGCCTTCCAGCTCTTCCTCCTGTGAAGTACAAAGCCTTGTGCTGTTTAGTGAGGTTGTGGTCCATATTTTTCTTCAGTTGATAGGTTTCACTTATTTCATTTTCCTTGTGGATTTTGGTCTTTTTTTTTTTATATACTTAGAAGTGATTCATAAGTCTTTTTCTGTGTCGTTAACAACATTTCCCCCAAATGTTATGTGGCAGTTTTACTTTACTCATAGGGTTCTTTGTGATTGTTTTTGTCATGTTGATTTTTAAATCATTTTTATGCTGATAGTTTTATAAAGATTAATTTCTTCTGGGTTTTGAATCACCCTCAAGTTTTTTGAAATCCAGTGTTATTGAAAATTCATATTTCTTTCATCTTTCTCTCTGTCTCTCTTCATTGTGTATCTCTCACGCATTTGAAACTTATTCTTGTGTACTGCATAGGAATAGAACCAGATTTATTTTTTTCTCAGCTGGCTTCCAGTGATCATGAATTTCTCCTTCATGCTATGAAATCAAGTTACCATTTTCATTATAGGCCAAACTCTAGAGAATTTGCACCTGCCGTTCCTTTGCTCATTCTACACTGATGTACAGAGGTGGTTAGTGTAGAGTCTTTATAATGTTTAATAACACGCAAAAAGCTAGGCCCCCATTGTTTGTCTCCTGTCCACTTGGATTGTTCTTTCAAATAAAATTGATAATAAATTTGTTCAGAAGCAGAAAAAAAAATAACACCATTGAGATCCAGAAGCAGAAAAAAAATAACACTATTAAGATCCATATAATTTAAGTTGGGGGAAACCAGCCTGTTCTGTGGCTGAGTTTCCCTCTACAAGAATGTGAAATGTGGCTAACATGATGGTGCATGCCTGTAATCCCAGTACTCAGGAAGCTGAGGCAGAAGTTTGAAACCATCCCAGGCTGCACAGTGTGTGAGTCTAAGGGCAGCCTGAACTACATATCGAAACCCTGTCTTCAAACAAACAAACAAACAAAAACAGAACATAAAATTCTATTTATTTAATCTATTTTGGCCCAGGAGTAACTTATGAACTTCCTTTTGTAGAATTTTTAAACTTTTAAGTTTATGCCAGGTATTTCATGATGCATTTTAAAATTATTTGTTACAGTTTTTCCATTAAATTTGTTTCTTTTTCTTTTTTCTGTCTCCCTTTTATGCAATTCAGGCTGGCTTTCAACTCACTTTGTAGCCCAGGCTGGCCTCAAACCCCCAGCAATCCTCCTGCCTCAGCCTCTTGAGGGCTGAGATTACAGGTGTGCACCACCACAGCTGGCTTTTTTTGTCTTTTGTATGCATAAGTATACCTTCCTTTTTAATATATGTGCCTCTGATTATTTTATTTTACCAGGTATCTATTAAAATTCTATAATAATAGCAGAAATAAGAGATATTAACTTATTTTCAATTTTTAAAGGAAAGGAAATTTTCTGTTTTCCTACTAAATTATTGGTTTTTAGGATCTCCATGAAATAGCCTTTAAATTCTAGCTTATTGAGTGTTTTTAATACAAACGTTCATTATACTGCATTTTAGCAGCTGCCTTTTACCTTCGGTAGAAATGAATACGAGACAGGTTATATGCATGGATTTCTTCTCTTTCATTCTTAAATCATATTAAGCTGTAATATTTTAACAATAATGGCTGATGGAGTCTATTGACTGCATCTTATGTGAGGTTTTGCATTAACTCGTGGATGAAATTGCCTCTCGTGTGCATTCATTGTCAGGTGTATGTCATTCTCTCAGTCCTGTATAAGAGCATAATTAGGTAGTTTTCTTCCATTTTCTCTTCTCTGGAATGAGTGAAATAGCACCGGTGGCAGCTGATTATTCAGGGTTTGGTAGAATTTCCCATAGAGCCATCTGAGCTGGATGGTTTCTCTCACGTGTTCTTTCTTTGCAAACTATTTTTCTGCTGTAAGATCTAAGTTATTTTGAAAGGAAGTTTGAAACTGTGGGAAAAGAAATACTTTTGTCTTTGAGAATTAAATTCTGAAAAGTGAAATGTTTTGCAGAGCAATTATCTTGAAATGATGGTCTTTTAATTGGATTGTGTTTGAAGGAAACTGACTTTCCTGACAAACTGGACAAGCTCCTGAGACTGTAAACAGTTAGTACCTAAATCATTGCTGTTCTTATTCAATATATTAACTATCAAGTAGATTAAGTTAGTTGTTTAGTTGTTACTTTTCTTGTTTTGAATGCCTAGTTTCTTGTATTTTGTTATTAAGAAAAAAAAATGATTTTCATCACGGGCAGGTAAAACAAGTGAGACCAAAAATACATAAGATTTATCTTGACTCCCAAAATAATCTGTAATTATGTTTAGGCTTGTAATTTTTCTGGAATACATTAACAAATATTATTCAGACACTGATAATTTAGGTACCCAGTGTCAGGTACTTCATTATATGAGCAAACATGAAATAAACTAATAGATAGATAGATAGATAGATAGATAGATAGATAGATAGATAGATAGATAGATAGTAGATAGATAGATATAGTTTAAATCTTTTTGTCTGTCTTAGAGTTTTCTTAATATTTTTCTAACTTCAAAACTTAAATCCATCTTGCTTTCTGACCATGGCAAGGGGCTGGAGTCAGACTTCTTCACTGTAGGGGCTGAGCCTGAAGAGCAGGTCCCCCCCCAGCAACTTCAAGAACACCATGTGGTGGGCCGGACAGATGGACAGACAGGGCGGGGAATCTGCGCAGTGACCCAGCCACAGGTGTTTCTTTTAAAAAAGTTGGCAAGTAGGATTTGCTTGCTCTCCTCAGTCTCAAACTCTGTGTCTCTGTCAGGGACACACACACACATACGCCAGTCAGGGAAAAAGGTCTGAACTAACCAGTCTCAGAATGACTAGTAAATTAGCTACAAGAAGGAGCCTTCAGGAGAGCCCGCTGTGGTGGTGGGCGCCTGGGTCACAGCTGCTGAGGACACTGCAGTGGTCGGATTGCTGTACCCGGGAGTTCCATGCCAGCCTGAGCAACAGAGCAAGACTCATCTCAGACAAAATAAATAAATGAATGAGTTGTGAAAAGATTAAATCAAATCTTGGCAATATTTACCTAAACATATTGTAATAAAATAGTACTCACCTGTAAACACAAAGATAGAAAAGTGAGTGACGAGTTTCACATAAACTTTTTAGTTTAGTATGTCAACCATACGCTGGAGAAGTCAGGGAAGAGGAAGGAAATGGGCCTGGAAGCCCTCCATACCGGTGCAGGGCTCCCTGCCAAGGAGGTGCAGTTCCTGCCCTGAGCTCCGGAAGGGCCCCGCAAGCAGCTGTGCGGTTCTGGCTCCGGCAGCTTTGTGGGGTGTCAACCTGTGCAGTACTGGGTCACTGCTGAGAGTGGGGCTTATTGCTGGCTGTGGAGTTTTCTCAGGAGTAAGGAATGTTTCCTAAAATCCCCCAAAAAATAAAACTGTTCATAGCAGACCTTTGGGACATATATGGATGACAGGGTGATCATCCTTATTAATGTTCTTTAGAAAGAACTAGTATTAGCCACATCTCCACAAAGACCCAAATATTAGACACTTTGGAAAGAAGTCACTTAGTGTGCTCTGTGGCAGAATATGGTTTTTGTTTTGATTTTGTTTGTTTTTTTGTGTGGTTTTTTGTGTACTAGGGAATGAGTCCAGGGCCTCAAGCATGCTAAGCAACTGCTATACCACTGAGCTACATCCCAACCCTATTCTATCTTTTTTTGATAAAACTGTTAAAGAACATGGATTTGGGATGCATAAAAATCTGATGAACACATGGAGACCAATGTGACACCGAGGTGAGGGATGGGCACCAGAGCCCTGCAGACAGGGAGGCTACTTTGGCAGCTTCAGGGGTACATGTTTCAGCGCCTTTGTGTCCCGGTGTTCTCTTCTGTGGAATGGATACGGGAGTGCCTACGCCATGAGGGTGTGGTAGGGCTTCCTGGAGAGAGGACTTCGGGGTGTCTCACAAGGCACAGTGGTGCCTGGGATAGGGTGACGGGAATGAAGAGGGCGGTGATTCTGGCAGCGGTGGTGATAGTGTTGGTGCTAACAGTGATGATGGTGACCTTGTTAGGTGTTTTGTTTTGTTTTGTTTTGTTTTGTTTTGTTTTGTTGGGCGGGGGGGTCACAGTGGCCGAATACCTAACATACACAACCTAAGGGAGGCAAAATGTGTTTTAGCTCAGTTTTAGAGGTTTCAGTCAAGATCGGCCGGCTCCACGGCAGAGGAAGTGTCATGGAAGGGCATGGCAGGGGAAAGCTGCTTTCCTGGCAGCCAGGAAACAGAGGAAGAAGTGAAGACCCAATGAGGGAGCAGCTGGGAGGAAGACATGCCCTTCACAGTATACCTCAGTAACCCGTTTCCTCCCAGGGTCCACCCCTTCCCAGTCCATTCAGCTGTGAACCAATCAGTGCGTTACTGTATCAGTGAGCCCAGAGCACTTGGGATCCCAGCCATCTCACTAGCCCCTGCCTCTGAGTAATACTGCCCTGGAGATCAAGCCCTCTGTGCGAGGATCTTTAGTGGACACCTCATGCTTAATCCATAAGAGTGGCAATGGCAAAGGCTGGAGGGAAAGGTCAAGAACTGAAGGGAATCTTGTAGCTCATCACTGGCTGGCCACTAACTTATAATGAACCAGGGTAAACACAGGTGGGCAGGCTTAAAATGAAAATAAACAAAAAAGGACTTAGTGATTACACAGTGCATGGAATACAGCATCTATGAAGTCAGTCTGGAATGATTATGTACAGAGTGAGAAGAAAACAAGAACAAAAAACTCAGCAACAACAACAAACCCTGGATTGGAAGAAGAGGTATGATATCAGACTTTTCAGAATATTTTACCCAAAATCTCTGGTTCCCAAGAAAAAGTTTAAAAACTATAAAGAAACAGAAAACTGTGCCACATAGAGCGGGGGAAACGCCCGGAATGGAAATTGTCATTGAAGAATCCCACATGTTGTATTGGGAAAAGGCTTTAAATGAGTTATTTAGCTACATCCAAAAGCTACAGGAAATTATGGCTTAAAAAGTTAAAGACAACTAAAACCACTGGGTCTCACCAAATAAAGAGTAAATATCGTTGAAAAGATAGACATTTTGAATAAGAACTCAGTAGAAGCTCTGGAGTTGGAATATACCATAACTGGGGGTAGAAGCACCAGCCAGATAGGCAGCAGTTTGAGCAGCAGAATAGCGCTCAGCAAATCTGAAGACAGGACAATACGGATTATCCAGCAAGAGGGCGAAATAGAAAATGAGTGAAGAAAAGTGTAGAGAGACTCCTGTGCTTGTGCTGCATCACGAAGAATACCAGCAGGCACGGACACATCAGCCTTGGGGGAAGAGCAGAGAAACAGCCAAAAAATCTATAAAGCCAGAAGCCTAAGACACTCCAGTGAATTTGAAATATGGACACCTCAGCAATTATAGGTGTCAAATTAACAATGCAAATAGCAAGACCAGAGGAATGTCTGCTACGAGGGATTTGCAGTATAACCAACAGCATGTTACTCATCAAAAGCATTGAGGCCGTACGACTCCCAGGTGACATCTTCAAAGCACTGAGCAAAAATGTTTTCGACCACTCGCTCTAATCTTAGAAAATGTTTCTTTGGAATTCCAGAAGAGAGTATCAAAAGTCATGCAACATCCACCTCAAAATGTGTGTGGCTGTTAAGAGCAGCCTATTCACAGCTGACCAAAGAGGAAGAAACCAAGATGTCCTTCAGTATGTGAGTGGTTAAAGGAAATGTGGCCCTTTCAGATAATAGCATATTCTTTAGCACTAAAAGGAAATGAGAATCCAAGCCATGAAAACCATGGAGGAAACTGAAATGCATTTTACTAATAAAGCAATCTGAAATATCCTCATACTGTATGATTTCAGCTATAGAACACTCTAGAAAGGCAAAATTATGGAGAAAATAAAAGCATCAGTGATTCCCAGGAGTAAAGGGGGGAAGGTGGGATGAAAAGGTGAAACAGAATAGGTAGAGAACGTGGTATTACAGAGGTAGATAAAGATCATCATGCATTTGTCCAAACCCAGAACATACACAGCACAAGAGTGAGAGCCAATGGGCACCATGCTCAGTGATGCGTCAGTGCGGGCTCCAGTGGGAAGGCTGACAGTGGGGGAGGCTGTGCGTGTGTGGGGCAGGGGTGTGTGGCCGTCTCTGAACCTGCCTTTCACTTCTCTGTGTACTACGGTGCCTCCAAAACATAGGATCTGTTTTTAAAAGAAATTCTGGAGGGCGGCAGTGATGGCTGCATAAAACTGTGAATGTCTTGAATCACGCAGAACTGTGATTTACAAGTGGTTAAACTGCGATTTACATTATGTATATGTTACCACAATAAAAATTGCTCCAAGAAAACAAGCAATAAGCTTCAAAATAGGGGAAAATATTTGCGGAATTGTATATCTGATAAAGAACTTCAACCCCAAATACATAAATACTTCTTAAAAGTCAACAATATAAAGACAATCTAATTAAAAAATGAGCCAGAAATCTGAACAAGCATCTCACCAAGAAAATATACATATTGCCAACAAAACTATGATAATGTGCTAAATATTTTCAGTTATTAGGGAAATGCAAATTAAAACAAAATACACACTTCACACCCACTAGATTTATTATGATTAAAAACATATACTAATAAGTGTTGGACAGAAGGCAGAGAAACCAACCCCCATACACTGCTGGTAGGATTTTAAGGTACTTTCACTTTGGAAAATAATCTAGCAGTCCCTCAAAATGCAAGCATAGAATTACTCAAGAACACTAAACACACATGTTAGCACTAAAGCTTCTATATAAATGTTCATAATAGCATCATTCATAGTAGTGAAAAAGTGGACTGAATAAAAATGTTTAGCAGCTGATAAATAAAATAGTGTACCCGCAAAATGGAAGATTATGTGGCAATAGATAGAAATGGAGTGTCAAAAAGTGCTACAATATAAATGAACCTTGAACACGTTATTCTGAGTAAAAGAAGCCAATTGCAGAGAATATTACATATTTTATGATTCCATTTATGTGAAATATTCAAAACAGGCAAATCTAAGAGACAGAAAACAAATTCCTGGTTCCTTAGGACTAGATAAGCTAGAAGTGGGTATGTGGAAGGGAAACAGAAAAATGAGTCTATGATTTCATTTTGGGGTGATAAAAATTTTGCAAATTTAGACCATGTTGATAGTTTTACCACCTCAAGAATGCATTAAAAAGCACTTATGTGTTCATATTAAGTGTAATAAATTTATGTATTCGAATTGCATCTCAGTGAAGTTATTTTAAAATGAATTGAAAAGAAATGTAGCATAAATACCCTTTCTAATTATGTCAGCCTGTTGAGAATATAAATCAATGAGACCAAGTAAAATGCTTCCCGATTTCTCAGAAAAGCTTCGGGCTCAGCCTGAAGCTCCACACTGTCAAATCCGGGTAGCGATGGTGTCCCTGTTGTGTTGATCACAGCCTCACAGGGCAACGCATAATCACAGAGCAGGGTGCGTGCTGCCGTCTGTATCAGTCTTTGAACGACATTATCAAGCTGACATGACACTGCCATGCCAAGAGGAGAGAACAAGCAACAAGGAAGAGTATAGTTAAGAGTTTTACAAACTGCTCCGAATGTTTACTCTTCGGTGTTCAGTCGCTCTATTAATATGTTTGTAAAAGCACATGTGCACTGGTGCAGACTGTGTTATAATCAGGATGATCCATCAGGTGTGTCAGGCGTGGGTCAGCAAGGGCTAACCACACCAGGGCTGCTGTGTGCCGGTGACATCCTGGGAGCCAGGCCTGCTCTTGGGATCGAGGCACGTCCCAGGGGTCAGCCTCACTGCAACGCTTGCGTGCAGGACGGTGCAAAGAAGGCAGATGCACCAGCTCAGCCTCCAGCAGAGTAAAGGGTGCTGTCCCAAGCATGGCTCAGAAGTGTAAGCGCAGCTGGGGAAGCAGACACGGGGCCAGTGTCTGGCTTAGACTTCGGGAGTCATGAGCTCGTGGCACCAGCTGTGACGCCCTGGCTGTACACACATCACCAGTGGGCCTCCACCAGGGTCTTTCTTCCTGAAGTCATTAACAGTGTGGGAACTGATCTCTGGAAGAGGCCAGAGTTTATTCATCAAAAGTGGAAAATGATATCAGACTAGCACTGTCTTAGTCAGTTGTCTGGTCCTATAACAAAACTGAATAATTTATAAAGAAAAAAGAATTTCTCTTACAGTTCTGGAGGTCCAAGAGCATGGCCTCGGCATTGGTTTGGCCTCTAGTAAACTCCTCACATTTCCTTATATCCAGCTGAAAAAGTGGAAAGGGAAAGGAGGAACGTGAGGAAAGACTGTGCTGAAAGAAACAGCAGAGGGCCCCCACTTTATAACAGCCGCCTCTCGGGGTGATTCATCCTGTCCTTGATTCGCATTCACTGCTGTGAAACCTAATGCCCTCTCCAGGGGATGTGCCCAGTCTCCAGGAAGGACATAATGTGCTACTGAGGACATGGCTCCCACCCCAGGTAGCCGTGTTAAGGTTCCCAGCGCCTCTCAGTACAGTCACACTGCAGACCAGGCTTCCAGCACGTGGCCTTGGAGGACACATGGCAGCCCGAGCACGGCAAGGACTAAGCCAGCTGACTCCTTGAGTCCTGAGAGAAAATCTTACTACATGCATCATTCCTGACATCGGTTGCCCTAACTTCAGGGGAAGGGTGGGAGGTGTGATGAGTACAGGCCAGAGAGTGACGTCCGTGCGAAAAGGATGTCGTTTCCAGGAGCTAGCCAGATGCTGACCAGCACCTCCCCTCTGGGTGGTGCTGCGGCAGGTGCAGCTCAAGGCTTCCGGTAAAATAAAGGGATCAGTGACCCTACACACGTACCCATCCCAACCCGGCCAAGCCTGGCTGTGGCAGGATTAAAAAACTTTGCCTCTGGTCTGTGGAGTTTCTAGGTCTCTGAGGGCAGTTTTGGAGAACCATCATGGCCTAAGATTTCAAGTCTTATTAAAGATCAGAATTGCAACTTTTACTCTAATGGTTTATGAACCTGCATCTCCGAGGGCTAATATTTGTTCTGTATTTTTAGATGGCTACCCCAAAGAAGAGATGATTTACAGATGGAGAAAAAATTCAGTTGAAGCAGCTGATCAGAAATCATGGCGGCTTTATCAGTTTGACTTCATGGGCCTCAGAAACACCACAGAAACTGTGACAACATCTGCAGGTAGGCAGGAGCTCGGAGGCACTGCTCTCAAAAGACGTTTTTTAAGTATTTTTCTCCCTGAAGTCTAAGGCTATATATAGTTACAGCACTGATGTGAAATTTTTTCTTGTATATTCTTTTAATAATAGAGCAACCATGATACAAAAGTGATATTTGGAATAAACCCACTGAGCCAAAAGTAAAAATATTTGTGAAACATTTCAATTTACATAAGGGATTAATTAGAATTAGTTTTTTTTTAATTGACTGCATTATGTCTATAAACTTAGGTTTATGAAGATTACTCGCTACTGACTATATTTATAAGGAAATTACATATCTATGCAAATTTTACTACTGGTGTGAGTTCTATAACTTCCTACATATAGCATAACACTACTATGAAAATATTACTGAAAATTCACAAATAAGATATTTCATAGGATAATGTGAAATATCCTTTGAATTTTAATTTTTAGTTTCTTCCTTTTTTTATTCTTCATTTTCTTCTACCTTAAGCCTTACCTTAAATTTTTAATTTCTTTTTCAACAGATTGAACACAATAACTAGCTACAAAATTGATTTTATCGAGTGATCATTTACACATATAATAAAGCATATAATTAGATGAAAAATGACACTTTACCTGTTACTATATTATTATAAGGTATAAATATATTTTATCATGTATTAATATGTGAATAAGTTTTTCATTTTGCTTTATGTTTTTGTCTGTTAAAAATATATATTCTTATGATCTACCATTTTGCAAAAAAAATATGCATATATTCTTATGGTCTATTATTTTGCAACTGATTTTACTTCAGCAGTGTGGGGTGTAGATGGAGACTAGAGTCAACATTTCTAAAGATCTTCCCATTTGTTCATATGCAGAATTTATTGCCTTTAAATTTCTCTAATAATTTATTGCAGTGAGGACTATATTGGAATGTCAGTTTTTATAACTAATTATAAATAGGTTTAGATGGTGCTCCAAATTCTTAATAAAATCACAAAACAGTCATTTATGCATCAAGGAGGACCTTGAAAAAGCTACCTGATAAAATAAGAAAAGCCAAAGATTCCCTATGGGTGTCACAGTGGCAGAAATGAGAAATGGGATCTGTTTCCAAATATTAAACAATGATAAGAGTAAAAGAATAAAAGAGCATCATTTACTTAAATAAATGGAGGAGGCAGCACCGAGGGAAACGTTCTGGCAGAGCACTGCCCCATCCTGAGGCACCCGCATTAATCATCTAATTCCACTTCCTGAGAGGCTGGGAAGCATGCGTGGCCCTGGCCGCCCATGGGGCTTGCTAAACAGCGAGAGCTGACTTGGCATCTAAATGCCACATGTCGAGATTCCTCTTCCATCCCTGCTGCTCTCTGCAAGAGAGTGTTAAACAAAGGAAATGTAAAGACAAGCTGGACATGACTGAATCCAGGGTTTTGAAACTAAAGAAATACTAGCCTTGGAAATCGACCAGCTGAGGGAGTTGAGGTGACCGTGGGAGCAAGGGGTACGCTAAGTGTTCTTCCTCCCACAGACACATCATCATGAATCCAAGTTTACACTCTGAATATCTTACAACCATAACTTTTGTATAATATGTATAATACCCAAAGCCCTAATTTTTATGACTATACTTGTAAGGTAAACATCCTTTAGTGATTCTTAAAACTCCAGTTCCTGTGTTCGTGACTGAAGGACTGAAGGAGTGTAAGGCTAGCCACCGGTGAGCCTGTAGTCACATTAACACAGCAGTTCTGACAGGAGGAGATAGCTCCTCCTTTTTGGCTGAACTAGTATTGCAATATGTGTGTATGAAAAAGTAAAGCATGCAGTTAGCTACAGAGTCCCATTTCTGTAACACAGACCTGAAATAATCAACTTACAAGACAAATGGTTTGCTTTGGCTCACGATTTCAGGGATTTCAGTCCCCAGTCTGGGCCTGTGGTAAGACAGCATGTCAGGGCAAAAGCATAGCACAGTAAAGCTGCTTTCTTCATGACTAGGAAACGAGCTGGGATCCGCCGTCCCCCTCCCAGGCTTGCTCCCAGGCCATCCCCCTCCCAGGCCCTTGCTTCCACTGAGCCCACCTCTCCTGGGTTCCACAGCCACCCAATAGCAGTGCTCTGGGGAATGGACCTTCCACATATGGGTCTTGGGGAACATCCAGGTACAAGCTCTCACACTCTTTTAGGGTATTCTGCTGTTTGTTAATCATATTCTTAATGCTGTCATAACTCTAAGTATGAAAAATAAACAGACAAACAAAAGACACTTTTGCTGCAAAATTCACCTACTGGTAGAAAACAGTTGTCACTCATAACCTTAATATCAACCCAATTCACAGAAATTCCTTCTTATAAAATACATTTCCTGCTAACATTCATAACCACATCATCTTTACAAGATCCCCCAAAGAAGCCTTATAACTGGCATTTTTTAGTTTGGCATTTCTGACCCTACTTCTTACTAAGGAGATTCCCAGAACAATTTCCTCCCTGCTAGAAGCTTAGTATGACATATCTCCAGACCTAACTGATCTGAAAAAGAGGTGCTGGGAATCCATTACTACCCTAATGCAGCTTCATAATAACTATCTAACTTTGTCTTGTTGACCAGCTTTTTCATAATTTTTTAAAGTAAATAGGACATTTTTATGATGTCCATTCTCTTATTCATTTATCCAGAGTCCTGTTTGCAGAGAAAAAACTTAGACCTCTTGCTTTGATGAAATGTTGCCAAAAGGATCATCAAGGATGAGCAAAATATTTCCTGTGTTTAACTGTGCAGCATTTCTGTGGAATTGAGTTAAAGTGTGCTGGAAGAGTGGTAGTTAGAACCCACAAAACAAGAAATCAGGCTGCACCTCCACTGGGGGAGGGTTTGGTATGTGTTTTTCTGGCTGCGTCCTCTATGAGGTGAGGTAGGTGTCGCCAGTTAAGACTACAGGATGAGTACTCACGCAGTGCCATTGCTGCTACGCTTAGCTGACATTTTTGTAAAGCAGAGGCTCGTGCTTGGTGTTCTATTATCATTTTAGAAGATCCCTGTCTTTTTATAGAAAATGTTTTTCCTTCTTTTCAATTTCCTAATATAGAACTATGATGAAAGCAATGAAATGTGCAGCTTCCCTTTGATATCATCAGGGGACTGGTTCTGGGACCCCCCACAGGTGCTCATATCCGTGGCCGCGCACCCCCTTCAGGATGCAGCACTCACACACCATGCACATCCTGCTCTAAATGCCTCTGTATTATTTATAATGCTGAATGCAGTGTAAATGCAATGCAAATCGGTGTTATACTTCATTGTTTGTGCTATGTTGTTTGCTATACTATATTACATAAAATTGAAGTAGCACTCCTTACAGATTACATTGGTCACTTTCCCACTGCTGGCACAAAATACTCAACACCTGCAGTTTAAAGGAGAAAGGGTTTATTTTGGCCCACAGTTTCAGCCCATGGTTGGCTGTCTCCAAAGCAAAAACACCCTGGCAGGGTGGCATGATGGAGGAAAGGTGCTTAAGCCATTAGAGCCAGGAAACGGGGAGGGGGAGAGAGGAGCCAGGGACAGGAACGCAACTGTAGGTTACGCCTCCAGCGACCTGCCTCCTCTGATTAGACCTCTCTGCCTAACAACATGTTCAGGAATGAACTCCTCAGTGGATGCATATAGCAACCTCATGAACCAGTCGCCTTCCAGAAGCCCCATTTCTGAACACATGAGACTTTTAGGGGAGCATTTTAGATCAAACCCATAACACCCCATCCCTGTGTCTCCAAAGGCTCATGTCCATCTCATTATATAAACTATCTCTAAGACTCATCATAGTCTTAATTACAACATTGTTGAAAAGTCCAAGGCTAAAGTCTTCTCTTAATGCAAATTCTTTAGCTGTGAACCTCTGTAAAAATCAAAAAGAAAGTTAAGTACTTCCAACATACCATGTCGCAGGATAAGCACTTTTCATTCCAAAAGGGAGGATGAAAAAGAATAGGCCCAAAGCAAAGCTAAAGTCCAGCAGGGTAAATATTAAATCTTGTAGCTCCACGTCCAACACCCAGAGCGGGCTGTTAAGAGATGTGAAATCCAAAGGGCTTTCACAGCCTCACCCTACGGCCCTGCCACTTACAACCATGTGGCTTCTCTGTTGGATAACTTCCGCGCACTGCCTAGGCATGATTTTCCTCAGCAGGCGTTTTGCATTCCTGGCATCTTCAGCCTCTTGGGCTCTCCACTGTACCTGCGGCTTCACTCATAGCTTTATGCATCAAAATGTCGGGGGCTCCCCACCTGGCTTTTTTGAGATATCTGGATGGAAATCTGTGTGACCCCCACAACTCTCACCTCCAAAACCAGCAGCATATAGTTGATGCCAAGGTCAGCCAAGGTCAGCCACCAGTAGAAGTAGTAGCTGGGTCCCCTTGGACCATTGCTCCAGTAGCCTCTGAGCATGTGAGTGGCTGGACTCTAGGAACACTTTCTTAGACTGCTTGGTATAGGCTTGTGTGATCTTCAATTTGTCTTCTCACAGCAAAGGTTTATACTTTTACACCTTTGAGCCTGTAATGGGTGGGGTCTTGATGATTCATGAGATGCATTCAAGCCATTTTCTCCATTTTCTGGTGAAAAATATTTGGTTTCTTCTTAATGCTAATCCTTTCAGCAAACATACCATCTATGGCCCCCACTTTAAAGGTGCTGTCTTTCTAGCCAAAGTGCAAATTTTTCAAACCATTCAAGTCGGCCTTTTACTCCTGCTTCTCACTATAGATCTGGTTTTTTAAAAAGCCATTAGTACCATGCCATAGCCTAGATTCTGGGCTGCCTAAAAATTTCCCCCATCATATTAATCAGTCCACCACCTTTAAATTCAGCCTCACATAATGTCTTGTATAATGGGTGACATGTAGACAAGTTATTGCCAGAATGTAACATGCACATGGGTTGTTCTCTAAAATAGACCATATACTAGCCCAAAGAACATGCTTTAAGTAAATGAAAAAAATTAAAATTATCCCATGTATGTTATCAGATTATAGTGCAATAAAATTGGAAATTAGTGGCAAAAGAAATTGCAAAAACTACATAAACACATAGAAATTAAATAATACCCTCTTGAGCAGCCAATGGGTCACAAATGAAATTAAAGAAGAAATTAAACAATATCTACAACTAAATGAGAATGCAGATATAACATACCAGAACTTATAGGATGCGTTTAAGCAGTTTTAAGAGGGAAATTTACAGTGATGAATTCTCACATCAGGAAAACAGAACTAGCACAAATATACAACCTAATGTTGCATCTCAACCTTCTAGAAACAGGAAAACAAGACAAGCCCAAAGCCCTTACAAGAGAGGAAATTATAAATATCAGAGCAGAAGCTAACACAACAGAGACTAAGAAAACAACACCAAAAATTAATTAATTGAAGAGTTAGTTCTTTGAATGCATAAATTTATAAACCCTTAGCCAACTTTATTACAGAAGGGAAAGAAAAGACTCAAATTCATGTACTTAGGAATGTAAAAAGTGGTGAAGTCACTACAGTTCCTGTGAAAATGCAGAAGATCATCAATACCTACCTTGAAAATCTTTACTGTCAAGGAGTGGAAAACACAGAAGTAGTAGATGGATTTCTAGATAGGTATGAATTACCAAAACTGAATCAAGAAGATATAAAAATTCTGAATAACCCAGTATCAGTTGATGAGATTGAAAACATAATTAAAAGCTTACCAGCAAATAAAATCCCAGGTCCTGATTCACTGCTGACTTCTACAAGAAGTTTAGAGATTAATGCTGACGCTCTTCAAACTCTTGAATGAAATTGAAAGGGAAGCAATTCTCCCAACTCATTCTTGGAGGCAAGCACTACCACGATACCAAAACCAGAGAAAGATACCAAAACCAACTAAAAAGGAGAACTACAGCCAATCTTCCTAATGAAGACACATGCATAACTCTTCAATAAATTACTAGCAAACAGAATGCAACAAATCACTAGGAAGATTATACACCATGACCCAAGGGATTCATCCCAAGAATGCAGGGATGGTCCAACATGCACAAATCAATAAATTCCAAACACCATGTCAACAGAGTCAAAGACAAAAATTGCATGATCTTCTCAATAGATGCAGAAAAAGATTTTGACAAAGTCCAACACTCAATCATGATTTAAAAAAACAGAAAATCATAATAGATGGTCTGTACCTCGATCTGATAAAACACATCCATGACAAAGCAATACACAATATCATATTAAATGAACAAAAACTGAAAGCTTTCACTCTAAAATCAGGAACAAGACAAGGGTATGTACTATCACCACTCCTATTAAATATAGTTCTAGAAAAGTTAGCCAGAGCAATTAGACAAGAGAGAGAAATAAAAGGAATAAGGATAGGAAAGGAAGAAGTTATCATTATTCACAAATGACATGATACTCTACATAGATGACTGCAAAAACTCCACCAAAAGACTTCTAGATTTAATAACCAAATTCAGTAGCATAGCTGGATACAAAGTCAACACTCAAAGATCAATGACATTTTTGTACATAAACAGCAAACTCACTGAAAGAGAAGTTAGAGAGACCACACCCTTCACTATAGCATCCAAAAAAATTAAATACTTAGAAATAAATCTAACAAAGATAGCCAAGAATCTATACATTGAAAATTACAGTATCTGAAAAAGGATATCAAAGAGGATATTAGAAAAATGGAAAGATATCCTTTGCTTGTGGATAGAAAGAACCAACATAGTGAAAATTGTCATACAGATTTAATACAATCCCGATCAAAATATCATTAATGTACCTCACAGAACTAGAAAAAATATTCCTAAAATTCATCTGGAACCAGAAGTGACCTAGAATATGCAAAGGCAATACCGAGCAACAAAATCAAGACAGGAGGCATCACAATCCCTGACTTGAAATTATACTACAAAGCTACTCTGATAAAATCAGCATGGTACTGGCAAAAAAGAAATAGACTTGAAGAACAGTGGAACAGATTAGAAGATGAAGACATAACTGTAAATACACTCAGCCAAACATGTTACTAGTTGAAAGAAAGCCTCTTTAACAAATGGTGGTGAAAAAGTGAATCTCTATATGCTAAAGACTAAACCTAGTGTGTATCTATCACCATATACTAAGCTACAGTTAAAATGGATCCAAAATCTATTAAAACAAAAACATTACATCTACTGAAAGAGAAAGTACATAGAAATCTTGAAGACATAGGGGTGGGTAAGAGAGTTCATGAACCAAACCTGAACTGCATGGGAAGTACTTCAAAGAATCAACAGCTGAGATCTCATCTTATTAAAAAGCTTTTGCACAGCAAAAGAAATTACAAACCATGAAAATACAACCCACAGAGTAAGAAAAGGTTATAGCCAATTGTCCCTCAGATGGAGGACTTCTATCTAGGACATATAAAGAGTTGAAAAGACTCAGATTTCCCCCAGATTTAAAGATCCAGCTGTTTCCCTTCTGTGTTTCTTCCCAGAAGAATAAGAAACATACCACAGCAGTGTAAACACACCGATGTTTACAACAGCACAATTTGTACTAGCTAACTCTCAGAAGCAATTCAAATGCCCATCAACCAAAGAATGGCTAAAAAGTATGTGGCATATTTAGAGAACGGAGTATTATTCAGTCATAAAGAAGGGTAAACAAAAAGGGTAAAATGAGGCCATATGCCTAAGTAAAATAAATCATACTCGCTCCTGTTAACATCATCTCCCAGTGTGAGAGACTGGATGGGTAAATAAAGTCTGAACTGTGCAATAGACAGTGTAAAATGGGAGAGACTGTTCAGAAGGAAAAAGGAACTATGATGGGTGAGTGGGGAAAGGCCAGTAGGGAAAATGGAATAAAAACACAAGTCAGTTCATACTATTGATGTCTCCTAGTTCAGTACACAGGAAGGTTTGTGCTAATACCAGTTGGAGAAATTTTCATGCCCTCATCATGTTCCCTGAGCAACTACTTTAAAGATAAAATGTAATTTGTTAACGATCACTGTTTTCCCGTTATTTTGTTATGAAATTTTGTTTTACCTTTTCTTCCATAATTTTTTTAAAAAGCCTTCAAGATGTTTAATGCTAATCCATTTCTTTGCCATGTCAAGGCAGCTAAGATGTCCATCTGAACTTGAGTCCATTGCCTAAAATGACGTGGATAGGACACACACCATTCTTTGTTTGGGGTGTTAAGCATCCACAGTAAGCTTTGTGCGATGGAGCTGGGCTGATGGGAAGCTGGGTTTGCAGTGGGCACAGTTATGACAAGTCTGGCAGCGTGTGTGAGGCAGAAGCAGAGACTTTGAGGTTGGGCGGTTCTAGAAAGAGCCCCTGACGTCTGCTGGTGAGGTGGAGGCAGAAGCCTGAGTCCCAAGTGTAGCGGCAGTAGTGACTTTTCTCCTGCAGCCTTCTCCCTGCAAGGTCTCAGAGAGGCTCCTGGAGACAGCTGAGCTGCCACAGTCAAAACCCCCCAGAAGGCTGCCCTTCCATGGCCCGAGCAGACACTGCACAGCTTGATTTACATGTGGGATGTTTCTGAAGTTGATTTCAAGCCTTTAATTTGCCAGCCACTGTGACTGCCATAAAACCCCAAAATCTTTCTGACTATGAAGTTTTAAGATAGATAGATAGATAGATAGATAGATAGATAGATAGATAGATAGATAGATGTCCTTGACTTCCCACCATGAGGAGTAAGCATGTGAGGGAAGGACATGGCGCTGAGCTGAGACCACACACGTGTCCAGCACTGGCTTTGTGACCTCAAGCAGCACCCGTGTCCCATCTGCTCCTTTTCAGAAATGAGAGGCGATTCAGATCGCTTTCATGTAGCTGCTGTGCATTTGTGTGAACTAGCATGTGCCAAGCGCGAGCTGCCGTCCACAAAGAGAAATTTATTTACTATTACTGCCCTAATGCACTTCCTGCGAGGCAGAACTAAGAGTGTACGTACTGGCTCTCTTTGGTCAACAGTCCATTAAATTGGTGGCTAGCATTTTATTCATGGAGACATTCTTCAACACACAACTAAAATGAAAGTTATGTCTTTTTTTGACAGCAGGTTTTTATTGACATGTCTTACAATGTCAATTATTCCTAGGTTATAATGTCTGCTTAATTATAAATGTTGATTTAGTTTCTACAGTAATGTACTGTATTTAAACAATCATTCATATAAGATATCACAGCAGTACATTTTTGAACAATATACATACATCACTCTACGTTGAACCTGTTATTTTTAAAAGTGGGCTTATAAATGGGACTCACAAAACTTATGGGGAAAAATTAAAGCCCTAGTTTAGCAGCATGCATGTATGTAGGCAAATACAGTTTTCAACCAAGTGCTTTTTTAAAGATTTACCAGTGACTAGTTCACCAGTATCAAAATAAACACTATCAAATACCCAAATTTTAAAGTTAAGGCTAATATTTTCACTTCACATCCACATACACAACCATAAAACCTTCCATTTTAAATACAAAGTAATCGGAGCCTGAATACACTATGCCATGCATACATAGCATCCAAGTTTCAAACTGTAGAATCATTCAAGCTTTGAACCCTGTCACAGTTTGCTAGAGAAGTGAATAAGCATTTTGCTATTCAGCTGCACTTACAGACAGTCTGGTTCCCATGGTGTGCAATGCAAGCGATGTGACAGGCTGAACTTAAGATACAGTATTTCAAAAAGCAGCCACCTGTCAGGATAGTGACGGAGTCAAACAGAAGCAGCCTAGTTTCACAGAAAGTTATCTTAATATTTCCATGTATTTTCCTGTACAGAATACCTAAGTTTTTGATGTTCTGAACACACTCGAACATTTGCTGCTCTGTGTTCCCTATTTAAATGCAAACCCATCATTTAATGTTCATTTTCATATTCTGTAATGTCATTTCATTTAAGAAAATTAGGAACATGGAGCTAATGTTATTTTTATATTTTACATTAGACATTTCTTATTCTTACATGTAAAAATGTAATTTCATATAACAAACCATGGAAGTCCAGACTACCAGGAATTGCTTGATAACACTGCGTATGAAATGATTATCAAATTACTGAATCATTTGGGGTAAAAAAATCTTGGTAGCAGTATATAATATGCTTTTCTGTAATGAAATTTATATCTTGACTGTGAATAGAAATATACGTTTAAAATAGCTCCTGTCGAAGAAAATCTAAAAGTAGTTTCTTCTTGACTTTTTTTTATCATATTTGTCTGAATTCAGTCTGGGTAATAAATCAGTCTGGGTTTTAGTCATTATTCTAAAAGTAGCAACAGTGTCTTTGTTCCCCAGATTGAGTGAAAAATCTTTCCAGCCCCTTGTGAGTCTTGCTCCGTCTCTAATTCAGAGAGAAGATGAGGGAAACTTCTGCTCGGTCTCGTGAACCACTGGGAAGCTCAAAATCATGTCTGGAGAAATCCATTCTTTTTTAAATCAAGTCCATCTGCCATGAAATCTTAAGTATAACATTTATATATAGCACTATATATTAGAGTATTTTATGGTTATCATTTGGTTCTCATTCTACACTTTGAGAAGGATAGTATGAATCAATGTCTTTATTCACAGATAAAGTACTGCCTCTGAGATTCCAGGCAGGGTCTAGCAACACACCCAGTATGAGCTACATCTGAGTATAGCCTCTTGTGTTTTGTTTTGTTGTCTTTTTGAGACAGTGTCTCACTATGCAGTTCAGGCTGGCCTTGAACTCACTTTGTAGCCCAGGCTGATCTCGAACTTGCAACTATCCTGCCTCAGCTTCCAGAATGCTGGGATTAGGAGTGTGCACCACTACTATGGGCAAAGGAAAGGCATAGGAAAGGAGAATGTGGGACCCTTTCATGTTGGGTGCTTTTTGTATTGTTTTGTTTTGTTTCTTTTTTGGTACCTGGAAATGAACTCACAACCTCATGCTTGCCAGGCAGGCACTGTGTCACTGAGCTAGGTCCCCAGCCCCTGGCCTGAACTAAGCCACTGACATTTCTGTGACACCACTGCTAGAAAGAGTTAACTTTATTCCTGAAGCTGACCCTACTTTTCAGCAGGTCTTACTTTTTCTAGTCCAGGATTGGACTGTGATTTTTTAAATGTCATTGGTGTATATTCATTGGCATGAATGATGTTTTCTATTTTTTCCCATTATGGAGTTGCTTCCAACTGTTCCATCATAAGAATCATCTTAAATCTGTACACTGACACAAACAGTGTGATCATCCACAGGTACTGTGCTAGTTTGGATCTTTATCACGAAGGCCTGCTTGTTTTAAGCCTCGGTCCCCAAGGAGTTGCTTTTGGGAAGTTATGGGATCCTTGAGAGATGGGGCCACTGGGAGATGTTTAGCTCACCGGTAGTGATCCTGAAGGGGATCGGGGGACCCTGACCCGTTCCTTTCTTTTGCTCCCTGGGAATGAGGTGACCAGTTTTTCTCTACTCCATTGCTGCCATTATGATGCACTGCCTCATCACAGATGAAGCAAGAGAGCCAGGCAAGTATGAATTGGATACTCTGAAACTGTCAGCCAAGATAAGCCTTTCCTGTTCACCAGCTGATTATCTGAGGTATTTGTCATAGTATGGAAAGCTGACTACTAAAGTTATCTGTAAAGTTAATTGTGTTATTAATAGTATTTAAGTCTCTGGCAAGTATTTCTCTAGAATAGTCCCATTTTGACATACTCACAAACATTTCTTACTTTATATAAGCCTTTGACGATGCTACAGTCCTTAAGGTATTAAGCTACTGTCTCATCATACAGATGGAAAACTGAGATGTAAAGGTATCTTTGCTCATGCAAACCAATGACAAGTTATCCCAAGACTGGCTTCAAAGTAGCTACATGGTGCTTCTGTTGAGTGCAGTGTTCTAGAATATTCTAGGAGAGACCCGCACCAGGTGAAAGCAGAACAACACTTTCAGTCTCATCAGAGGCACCTGAAACACTTGTTTCTGTCTAAAGCCCAGTCCTCCCACGCTCTTCCAACTAACCCAGTTAACTTTTAGTCATCCCTCGCCTGGTAAGCACTGACGTCATCACTCCAGGAAGCCACTTTTGAGAGCTTCTCTGCCGCCTCAAAGCTTAGGTTAAAGTAGGCAGCCAGACACTTCTGTTATCCCCTGGTTTTTCCTTGTGAAGACCATCACGTTGCATTGTGTTCTGAAAAGGACATACGACCCAGAAGCTGAGAACGTGAATTCCGGAGCCAGCCTACTGGGCTGGAATTCCAGTCCTTCCTGGCATGTCATCACTGGCATGTCATCTTGGATGTGGTATTTTACCTTCCTGAGACTCAGCTTAGTCTTCTGCAAATGGGAGTGACGGTACTAGTGAGCCTCACAGACAAGGACCTTGTCAATATTATATGAGTTTGAAAGCAGGCAGGATTCACTGTCTAGCATTGATTTTATGTTTCACAGTAAATTCACTGATTGGAATCCCAGGGAACACAGAAAAATTATTAGCTCAAATAAAACACTTGAATATTTGGAAGAGAAAATGATGCTTAAAATTGTTCAGCAAATGAGTCTTAAAAATAAATATAAAACTTTGAAAACATTAACTTGACAGAAATATTAATGTAAGTTGGGGACATGAAGGAGTCGTTTGATATTTTCAGTAGTAACGCTTGACCCCTGTTCACAGTTCCATGATTTAAAATTTAATCAAGGAGTAGTTTTATCTCCTTTGTACTTGGAAGACAAAAGCTAATCTTGGCATATGAATGCAAATGCAATGACTGAAATTTGTGAAACAGACCTAACAGATTGAAGTTAGCACTCTGCTCTGTGAGCTTATAGACCTGCCCACACATGCGCTTTACCGTGTTACTGTTTCCTCTGAAACCAGTACTCTTTGGAGGATCCACACAGCCTTTTGGAGGCTAAGGAATTGGCTCCTTGGTGGGGGGTCGCTTGGAGAGTCAAAAGCTTAAATATTAAGTAGTTATAGCCATCCAACTCAGCTGGAAGAGTTTGGTGTGTCTTCCATTTTTATCTTAATATAAAATATGGGTCGACATAGGCCTATTTCCCAAGATAATGGGACCTTACCTTATAAGTGTCCCTCTTCCTTCACAAAGAAGCATTATTAGCATAGTAGGTCATCAATCGGGTCACCTGGACATCGTTCCTTTGTCCAGTGACACTTAGTTCTGTTCCTACTGGCTGTCACTGATCAGGGGCTTCTTTACAAGAAATGCATGATTCCCCCAGAGAGTTCCCTGGACAGTACTCTACCCTGTAAATATTGCTCTTGAAGAGAGGAAGAAATCTGCTGTAGCATCAGGGCTCTCCGGTCACCTCTTATGGTCCCTTCATCTGGCCCTTGCCCCACCCCTGCACCTGTCCTCAGGGCCACTGAAGAATCCAGTGTAGAGTCGAACTCCTTGGACTTAGTGGTTCACCTTCTTGACTGGAGGAGTCCCAGTCTGTAGAAGCCTGGAGTTAGAGCAGAAGGGCAGTCTATTGCCGCTAGGCCAGCCCTATTGCGGGCTGCTCACGCTCTCCTTGGCCGTTCTGCTGCGAAGATGGTCTTGCTGGTCTAGATGGAGCCTGCACTGGAGGCCAGGCCCTCTGGGTCTTGAGTGACACAATGTCAGTGCCAGACTCCAGCCCATACCCTGGGCGAGCTGGGGCATGATTCTCATGGGACATGTAAACAGTTACTCACTTAACCAGCTTACTCATCCTACAGAAGAACATAATTCAAGAAATGCAAATTTAAAGAACACTGAGATTCCACTTGCTCCAGAGAAAAACCTACATCTTCAAGAAATCAAATAATAACAAATGCTGGGGAGGCTGCGGGAGGAAAAGAACCCTTCTTCGTGGTTGGTGGGGTTTAAACTAGGATAACCACTATGGAAATCAATATGGAGCTTCCCCAATAAACAAAAACTGGAAATTCCACTCAGCCAACCCAGATGTCCCCTGCTGGGTATCTTCCAGAAAGAGCTAAAGACATCATATTACAGGGACCCATGCATTCCTATATTTGTAGCAGCACAAGGAAAAAATACCTAGGTCTTGGGAGCAGCCTCTGTGTCCATTGATAGCTGAGCAGATATGAAAATGCGGTTTTACACACAATGGAGAATTCCGTTCCTATAAACACTTGTAGGGAAATGCATGTACCGTGAGGCCATAATATTCAATGAAACAAGTCAGACACATAGCTTAAATATCATATGATATTTAAGTCTCTATGAGAAACCCAAGCTATAAATAAAGAACAAAGTAAAAGAGACAGTGGGAAGCCAGGAGAGAGAAAAAGCATCTGATGAAAACTGTCACAAAGTAAGAAGCACAGGGACCTTGGGGAGTCACTCTGTTTCTCCCTGCGCTCTCATTTCCAGTGCATGGGCGTCAGTGGTGACTTGTATGCTTGTAAATTTTCTTCATACCATTCTACATGACAGACCTACTGTTATTTTATTCTCTAAGACACTTTTTAGGAGTGTCATCCATTCCTTGTGTAGTTCTGTTTTTCAGAGCCTCACTATCAAACTGTTGGAGGAGTTCATTGCTCTTTTATTCCAAAAGCCTTTGTTTTATCAGTAAGTAAAGCTCTGGAGGTTTGGACTTTACACAGAATTGCATAATGTCATGATTAGCCCATTTGTCAGGACTAATTACGCCGAACTTAGAATGAAATTTCTTCCATAAAAATAGCTGGCAAGCCCGCAATTTTAATGAGAACTTAGAGATGCCGACTTGAGTAAGAATTCACACAGCACCCTTCATATGTCTGAAGGAGAAAGGGCACATTCCAGCAGCCTATTTTTCTTCTACAATAAACTCATAGATGAAAAGGGTTTCTTTTTAAAGTCATTCTTTGGCCTTGGTTTAGGTCACAATGGAAAGGATCTGAAGTTGGTATGAATTTAATACCATGTGCTGAAAAATCCTACAGGCCGTGGACACAGTCAGCGCTGGGCTGAGGCTGAGGGCGAGTCCAGCCTTGGCGAAGCAGTAAATGTGAATGACCCACCCAGCCCCTTCCCAATACAGGACTTCTTTTTCTTAGTGCCATTTTTGTTAAAGTAGATGCTAGAATGTTTTCTATGGAATAAATCTTCAAAACAACACTTGGATTCAATGAAATGATGTTGTTTGTTTCATAAGTAAATCTGTTTTCCTAATGTAGAATGGCTATTTCCTCAAGACATATATTCATATTGTTTCTGTACTGATGGGAGAATCTCTGATGGAAATACAGCTGTGCGTTCCCCTCATGCCTGCCGAGCGGTTGTCTTGACACTGCACCTGCTGTTTCACGTGTCTGTCATCCAGGAGATTCTGTCTTCAATCACAGACTGTTCAGCAGGCCCCGAGAACATGAGCAAACTGCAGGAATAAGAACACTAAGGGTGAATTAGTTGTTTTGAACTGAGAAAACTCATAATACAATGCTAGGTAAAAAATAGTTGTATAAAATCTTCTGTTGCTCTTCATGTGTGGTTGTACGCTGAGATCAAATATAACAAAATCATAATGGTAGTTTTTCTTTGTACATAATGTTCTCCTTTTCTTCTTAAATTATTGGCGCATACTTAAATTGGAGTTTAAAATGTTTCAACTTAAAAATCATAGGAAGATATATAGAATTAAATTTTTAAAACTCTATCCCTTTCTGGGCATAAATATCTTGGTATACAGTCTATGTTCACAGTGGTTTTATTGTGATGCACCCTATTATTATGCAATAGATTTGATGCCATGCATTAAAAAACATAGTGGAAAAAGTGTACATGATGAAAAAAAAGTAGAAAAAAACACAAAGATTAGCATGTAAAAAAATGACTTACATTCTATCTTCTGGTGAAAACCACAGTTAGCATCAAGCAGACAGGAGTACTTACATCATCAAAATGGCCATGGTACCCAAAATTACATTCAGATTGAACAAAATCCCCATCAGAAACTATCAGCTCTTTTCAAAGAACTGGAAATGATTCTGAGATTTATCTGGAGCTGGAAGAGAGAGTCGTTATAGCCAGAGCAATCCTCCCGTCAGCCTTGCCTTCTAGCCCTGACGCTCTCTCTCCGCACACTGGCCATTTCGGCTACCCGTGCACTTGTTAGTATTTTTATATGTTGATTTCTGTTTGAAACCTTTTCATGGACAAATTCTTGCCAAATTATCACCCATGTTTATTGTCTTGGTTAGTCTCCCAGCGGTTTGTGTCGTCTGTAAGCTGAACGTGTTATCAAGTAAGTCCTGTATCTGTTTAGTTCTGTCTTCTCCAAGCTCACTGCACATCTCATTGGTCCATTTTTCATTTGTTTTCTTATCACTTTATGCCTTTATTTTTTTCTTTGTTTGGACAAGGTCTCGCTATGCAGTTCCTGTAGCCCAGGCTGGCCTCGAACTTGTTGTGGTTCTCATGCATCAGCCTTCCCGGAGCTGGGATTGCAGTCTGCTCTACCGTACTCAGCTCTGCACACATTGGCCATTTGACTTTCTACTTCCTCCCTAAAAGTGCCTGTTGGATCACCTTTGGGGAAGTTAAAATTTTTTAAGTCATCTTGTTGCCTGTTCTCTCATGGTTCTCAGTTAATATCTGCTTTCCAGTGATGTGACCTTGGATTTGGTTGTGTTTTGACATTTGTAGACTTCCTCAGCCTACTGGACTTAGTAGGAATGTGCCCCATTGCTGTGCTGTAAGGAGGAAATCCTTACTTTACATCAACTTCAGTAGATCCAACCATGTTCCTGTACAGCCCTGTGTGAAGTACATTAAAACCCGCTTTAACAGTTTCACCCTGGTTTTTTAGCCCACTCAGACTGATACACTACTGATGCTGACAGGTTGGGAGGTGGCAAGTGGGGGAAGAAAAAACGCGGAGAAAAAAGAAGGGTGTAGATCAGAAGGAAGAGAAAAAGGAGGTAACAAATGAAAGGAAGAGTTCAGACTGTATCGATGCAATTGCTTTTATAATGGAGTAGAGGCTGGCAGAGAAGAGGGGTGAGAGGGTATTTGTAGACGAGACTCGAAGGGAGCGATGTGTAACTGGAGGAGGAGGAGGAGGAGGAGGCTGGGAGGAGGGGGGAACTGTCAGTACCCCAGGGCAGCCCGGGCTCCGACTCTCCACCCGCAGCCGTCTTGGGGTTGCTCTGACTCGCCCGTGAATGTACTAGTTAGATTAAAACACTGCTTAGCTCTTATTCTCCCTTCATATGCACAGACACCTTTCATATATTTGCCAGAAGACAGGAGGAAAGGAAAAGGAGGAGGATAAAGGAAAGAGGGAAAGAGAAGAAAAAAGAAAAAGCAAACCAAACAAACAAAAACCCTCATGGTTACAATACAAGACGAAAGCACTCTTGTGTCCTGCTCAGACCCAGCCTGACTCTTCCCACCTCACTCACAGAGGGAGTTTAATTTGCAGGACGCTCTGTACGGATTTCTGAATCCTGCTCTTTCCTGCGCCTCTTTTCCCGAGGACCTCACTGTATCCACAAGACACTTTTCCTCTTCAGCACCCACCAAAAGAGAACCCTGTTGTTTTCTGGGGTTGGGGTTGCCCAGAGGTCCTTGCCTTCCTGTGAGGAGAAACCTTCGGCTAAGTAGGGGAGGCAGGGGCAGTGCTTTAGGGCCTGCAGCCAGTCTTCCTCCAGTGTCTGGAAGGCCTTCTCCATCTCTGCCCCCTTCCCTGCACGATAGATTCTGCAGCAGCTTCCGTGTCCTCTTTCTACAAGTTTCCAGATCGGCTCAGGGCAGCAGGTCCTCTGTCCCCTTACCCATGCTGTCCTGCTCTCTGCTGTCTGCACAGTGTCACTGTCCAACTGTGACTGACTCAGCAGTGCCTTTAGACTCGCAGCACTCCGCAGCGTTAGCTGGGAGTGAGTGGGAGGCTGCCGGCAGGATATCCCGCGGCACACACTGCCCGTGCTTGGGCAAGCACTTAGCACAACCTGACTCAGGGTCGCTTCAGTTGCTTTCTCCCAGGGCCTCTGTTTGCAGAGGCCGGTGCGCAGGCAGGGGCTCGCCCTCCTCAGCGTCGCCTGGACACCTGGTGCTGAACATTCACTCCCTCGGGCTTTCAGTTTCTCTGGTGCCCTGATCTGCGAACATCTCCTCTGCTGTGCTCCTTTTCCTGATGAGGAGGGAAGAAAGGTCAGGAGCCTGCTGGGGGCCTGGCCCCCTGCAGTGCTGGCTCCCTCCTTGGGGCAGGAGGTCCTCTCCAAGTTGGTTGTTCTGTGGTCCCGGGGCCCCAAGGGGTGCCTCAATCCAAGGATGACCTGGCCTTCCTCCCTACCCCCATATGCATTCAGTCCGGTGGGTTTCTCCTGGCTGCCTTCCCCTGCCTTGCTTTCTTCGCCTCTTCCATTTCTGGGCACCTGTATTTCCCGATGCAGGTGCTCTGAGCTTCCCCCAGGAACCACTGCCTCTCTTGGGCCATGATGAAATGGTCACCATGAAGCTTATGCTAATCACATTCTAACACATGCCAGTATTCACTGAAGGAAGTTAGGTTGCTTCCCAGCAATGGCTGTCTCGTAAATTCGACCCCGACAGAGCTCCAGGGACAGCCGCCTGCTCAAAGCCCCCTGCAGTGATGTTTCGCATGGCGCTATCCTCAGGCTGGTCAGCCCGTCTCTCCGGCGGGATTGGAGAGATGGAGCCTCACCCAGAAGTGGCCTGTGTCGAAGTAGTGTTCTTTCTCAAACGTGGTAGAATTCTCTGAGAAATCAAGGGGGACTGAGGATTTCTTTGTGGAGAATTTTTAAATTATGAATTTAATTTGCTTAATGGTTATAGACTGTCCAAACGATTTATTTCACATTGGGTGAGTACAGTAACTTGCAGTTGCCTGGAAATTGGTTTATTTCACTTAAATGGCCACATTTATGTTTCAGCAATGGTTTATAGTATTTCTTAATTATTCCATTGAAACCTACAGAGTCTCCAGTATCCTGCTGTATTCCTGATATCAGTAAATTGCTTTTTCCTCTTTCTCCTTTTCCTCGCCCCCGGCTTCCCTCCCTCCGACTTCCCTCGCCCAAACTTCCTAATGCTTGGATTTTGTTATTTTTCCCCCAGTATCATCTCTTTGTTTCTTTGGTTTTTTGTTTTTTTTTTTTTTACTCATTCTGTTGTTGTTTTCTTAGATTTCTATTCTTCAGTTCCCTTGTTTTACTTGGTCTCTTTTTATGTACAGTATTTTGAAATGAAAGCTCACATTATTGATTTCAGACTTTATTTTTTCTAATGTGGGCATTTAGGGCTATAAAATTCTCCTTAAGCACTGTTTCAGCTGAGCCTCATCAATTTTAATATCTTTTCATTTAGCTTGGTACATTTTTGTTTCATCTGAGACTTCCGCTTGGATTCAGAGCTCCTCACCAGTGTGTGGAAAGTGCCGGGTGAGCCCTTCTCCTATTGATCTCTGCTTTGATTCACTGTGACCAGAGAACACTGTGATTCCAGTTCTTTTAAATCTGTTGAGGCTTCTGTTGCCCAACTTATGGTGCACCTGGAAACGTTCCTCAGGTGCTTGGTGATGCTGCGTCTTGCTGCTGCTGAGCAGAGTTTCTGGGGTGCTGCAGGGATCCTGTCCTGTGGCGGCGCTTTGGATTCTATTATCCTTACCGAATTCTGTCTATTTATGCTATCAATTGTTGAGAGTGTTGAAGTCCTCAATTATAATAGTGGAATTGTCTATTTCTCCTTTCAATTCTATCAAATTTTGCTTGAATATTGTGCAGGTTTATTGTTTGGCCTGGTAATTTGCTCCTTTTGTGTTTTGAGACAGGTTTTCATTGAGTTGCCCCAGGTAGAACTGGAACTTGCATTCCTACTGCCCTGGCCTTCCAAAGTGCTGAAATTATAGGCATGCACTACCTTTTTATCACTTTTAACTCCATCTTGATTCACCTATAGATTTTTGATATAACAAACAGTTTCATTAAGTGTAATTGACAAATCATGCAACTCACCCATCTGTGTTGTGTTCAGCTTCTCTTGTCAATGCATGTGTGTATCTGCGGGTTAGGGTTAGGGTTAGGGTTAGGGTTAGGGTTAGGGTTAGGGTAAGGGTTAGGGTAAGGGTAAGAGTTAGGGTTAGGGTTAGGGTAAGGGTAAGAGTTAGGGTTAGGGTTAGGGTAAGGGTTAGGGTAAGGGTAAG
>PVLA01010151.1:0-66670 GCA_004027455.1 Hydrochoerus hydrochaeris | reverse complement strand
AGATATTGTAGTAGAGGCCGAACCAGGTGGCCCGGTCTCCTGACTGCAGGCCGCGGGGCGCCGTGGTGATCGTCACCAGGCGACCTCCCTGGGGTGTATGGAAGCAGCAGCGGTGGAGAAGCCCTGCAGCCTTGGGCAGCTCTCTCTCGAAGATCATGTGGTCGATGTCCTGGTACTCTCTGGTCAGCACCGGGCGCCGGTGGTAGGGCAGGGGGCCTCCGTAGCGCTGCACGGTGACATCCCGCAGGTAGGACGGCCGGGGCAGCGGCCCCACCAGCAGCTCACTCACGTTGGGCTGGGCTTGGGCCCCGAAGAACACAATGGCCAGGGCCTCACGGGCGGGAGGGGGGCCGCCCCGTCCCTCCAGGTGTGCCAGGGCCGCGGCCTTGGGAGGCAGCTGCAGCTCCACTGAGTAGACGCAGGTGTCCGAGGGTTGTGCCTGGGCTGCGTCCACCAGGCCTGGGCCCAGCCTTGGGGCCAGGAAGCCCATCACAGCCTTCAGCTCCTCTGGGCTCAGGTCCGCAAAGAGCTGACCAGCGCCTGAGTGTGTGTGGGGCTGGGCAGAGTGCAGGGCCGACGGGCATGAGGGCGGCTGGCTGGGTTGGCCTCCATCTCCACTCCTGCCAGCCAGCAGGACACAAACCAAAGCGAAGATGGTGATAACGGCCAGTGCCAGGAGCACCAGGGTGGTCTTCTGGTTCATGGTCCAGTGAGGACAGCCGGGCTCCCCCAGGCTGGTGCTGTGTTCTCAGCTGCGCTGTTGGGACTGGGCTGCTGAGGTGGCACTGGGACTTGGGCTGAGGCTCTCAGGGTTGCAGCTGGCTGCTGCAGGCTGGAAGGAAGTGGGGTGGGGCGGAGGCGGGTCTGGGCCACTGCTGATTTCCACAGACCCTACATGGCCTGGTCCTCAGTCCACGGCAGACGTTGCCTTCTGGGTCAGGGTTGGGGCTGGGGAAGGGGTGCAGCCAGTCTGGGGGCCTCTGCCCCTGGGGGAGCTGGGTCCCCCTGCAGCCCCTCGGTCTCTAGCCTGCTTTCCCAGGGGCCAGACACCCTCTTCTGTCACTGAGACGCCCCCACTTCCAGCCCCTTCTGCTGCCCGAGCCAGCTACATTCCTTGGCCCGGTCCCGGCCCGGCCTCTCCGCGCCGTTGCTGATCTTCTTGGCCAGGTTCCTTCACATTCCCAGGGCTGCTGTGGGCACTTAAAAAGTCAAACAGGAGCAGCTCAAGGGAAACTCTTGCAAGACTTCTCATCACTTTCACAGAACACCGATTCCCCAGAAGGCCCATGACCACCAGCTAATTCTGAGGGGGAGGATTGGTGGTGTTTTGGCATGAACATTTCAAAATCATTTTGGTAAATCTATCTCAAACAGAACTGAGCAGAGCCGGGCATTTAGCTCAGCAGCACAGCACCTGCCTGGCAAGTGCAAGGTCATGAGTTCCATCCCTGTAAAAAAAAAAAAAAAAATTGAGCAGAGCTGGGTGTGGTGGAGGCTGAGGCAGGAGGACTGCCCTGAGTTCAGCCTGGGCTACAGAGAGGCCCTGTCTCAAAACACAAAAACAGCAACAACAAAAAAGGAGCAGAAAGTAAGAATTCTTACCAAAGACACACGGGGAACTCAGGGTGGGGAGCTCTGTTTCCTGAGAAGTCTGGTGAGCAGGTGTGACAGATTCACAGGGTGACAGAAGAGAAGGTACACGTGTCCCCCTCCCACAACGTCCTGTCGCACCCACTGCAAGCCTAGAAGCCTTGGTGAGAGAAAGGGGACAAGTCAGGGGCGCAGGCTGCCCTGCACCCATGCCCATCACAGCAGATGCTGGCAAGGATCTCACCAAGATGTCACAGGGCAAGAAGCCCGCCCTGCCCCCCACAGCCACCATGCTGGGGCTGAACTCCCTGTGGAGACCATGAAGGAAACGGGACCCCCGGGTCACTAGATCCTGCAGGAGGAGGGCGAGCTGGGTGCTGGGGGGCAAGACCGGAAACGCCCCTCTGGGTGACACTGCCCAGCCTCTGCCAGGCTCGGCCACACCACAAGCACATGACCCTGATGGCGGTGTCCAGGCCGGTCACCTGCCGGAGGACAAGCCCTTGGCCCCAAACCAGAGGCTGGAAGCCCCCCCAACCTAGCACCAGAGCCCGGCAGCCAGGCCAGTGACACAGAGGCACCCGGTGCCATCTGCACTACCAACCCTTCCCGGGAGGCTCTCCCTGTGGAGGGAGGTCACGCAGGCGTCCAGGGGTCATTCTGGTGACAGCTGCGGCTGCTCCTCGGTGTTCCCTGGTCACCGCAAACTGGTATCTGGTACAACTCAAGTTGTACAAAAGTGGTGCTGAAAACGTCAAGCATCCTCAGGCCTGGATGTCCTATAGACTGGGCTCTGTGAAACCCGCTGCCTCCTGGACTCCTGGATCACGGGCCAATTTGGGGGACTCGGCCAGCTACAGGTGCCAAGTCAGGGTCTCCGAGCTGGGATGGGCCGCTCCCTCCCTGTCCGCGCAGGCCTGCAGCTCACCCCGCCCCAGCTGAGGATCACCTGTAGGCCGGGGGGCTGTGGCTCTGGAGGTAGTGCCTATGCTGGTGACCCCGGCATTGGTAGCAGGGAAGGGGGCTCCCCAGGGAAAACACTGCCAGGTCCTCCCTGCCAGGACCTGCTGGGTCAGCTGTGGGCACTGCAGCCAGTGCTACGCTCCAGGGGCTCCCCTGCTTAGACACCACATCTTCGGCCACCACCCAGTGGTGCAGCCCGGGCAGGGGAGGGAGAGGGGCTCCGTGCCACTCGAGGTCATGCATGGGCCCCTCATCTCCCCTGCAATGTCTGCAGCAGCCGGTGACCCCAGGATCACTGTCCACACTCAGTGCTGGGAGCTGGGAGGGCTGGGTCAGTGCTAGTCCAGCCTCTAACAGACCCTGTCCAGTAGGACAAGTCCCATGTGGCTATTTAAATCTAAATTTCAGCCAGGTGTGGTGCCGCACACCTGTCATCCTTGGGAGGCTGAGGCAGGAGAATCCCTGTGACTTCAAAGCCAGCCTGAAGTACGGGGTGAAAGCCACAGCCTCCAAGAGCTCCTTCCCTTAAGGCCAGCTGAGGGCCTTAAGGAATATCCCAGGGCATAGTCCTGCTACAGTCACAGAAAGTTACCCGGCAGTGAGTCCCCAGGGCCCCCAGGCTTCGTGCTCCTGTGATCCCAAGGCCTAATGAACGCCGAGCTGTGACCATACTCAACCAATGGAGAAGCACCCGCTGCTGCCAGGCACTGCACTGCCCCAGACTGTGAGGGGCATTCGGCTCAGAGAAGCCGCCGGGCAGACCCAGCTCCCAGCTGCCATCTCTATGTCTGTCCTGCTCTGAGACATGGCCCTGTCCCCACGCTGGGCCGCAGGCAGTTCCATTCTCCGGGTCAGTGAGCCAACTCCTGCCGTCCGCTGTCAGCGAGCCCCTGGAATCTACTGCACCACAGGCCACGGTGCCCTGAGCAGCACGGCTCACTGTCTCCCCATAGGGCAGGAACGCTCTTCCCCTAACTATGACCCACACAAGTCCCTGGCACAGGGAGGTTGTCACCCGAGCCAACACCTCTGTGGCTGGCACCCTCGCAAGCCTCCCCCAGAGGCTCCCTGGTGCCAGCGATGCTGAGGCTTCTGGCTGGGAACCGGCCGCAGTCGGCGTGTGGGCACAGCCCAGGAGGCCTGGCCAGTGCCCTTGTTCCTCCTGCCCCCACCCACCCAGCCACTGCAGGCCACGGGCCCTCAGGGCCCTGGTGTTTCTCAGAAGCCTGATTCCTTCCATGGTGCTACCCCCGCATTCATTTCTGGCATCTCTGCCCAGCTGCCTCAGTTCCCCTGCCTGTCAGGTCAGGTCCTGGCAATTTCTTTTTTGTAGCAAGAATTGAACTCAGGACCTTACACTTGTTGGGCAGGTGCCCGTGCCACTGAGCTGTATCCCGGCCCTGGCAGATTTGTGATCTGATGGTTTTCTCTGTCTCCATGGAGTCAGCCAGGAGTAGCAAATCCTCTCTGCGCTTGAGTCCCCCCAAGCAACCCCCTCCATGCTCCAGCGAACCCTGGCCAGCAGCCCAGCCTGGCATCCCGGGGGAGGCAGTGCCTGTCCCCGTGAGCAGGGGTACTCACCATCAGTACCCCAGCCACCACACCCACGCTCCAGCCCGCCCCTGTCTGCCATCATCAACCCTCAGAGCCCCGCGCAGGCCAGCTCACTCCCCAGGCTGCCCCCGTGCCCCGAGGCCAAGGCCTTAGAACACAGGCACCAGCACGTTCCAGCCAGCAGTGCCACAGCAAGGATGCAGGGCTAGAGGGATGGGCAGGAGCCTGGCACACCGAGGCCAGCAGGGCACAGCCAGCGCTTGCTCTCTCCTGCCCAGATCAAGGCAGCGCCACTGTAGTGGGTGGCGGAGGCCAGGAGCTGGGCCTTGGGGAGCCCCTCCCGGAGGCTCCACAGCCACGCATCAGCTCCTGGCACAGCCGGGTGTAGGGCAGGGGCTGCCACAGCACTCCGTGGTGACTTCCTGCAGGTGGATGGCCAAGGGCAGTGGCCCCACCACCACTTGCTCACACTGGGCTAGGCTTGGGCCCCAAAGAACACGATGGCCAGCACCTCATGGGCATGTGGGGAGTCCTGTCTGTCCTGGTGGGCCAGGGCCATGGCCTTGAGAGGCAGCTGCAGCTCCACCAAGTAGACACTGGTGTCCAAGGGCCATGCCTGGGCTGCGTCCACCAGGCCTGGGCCCAGCCACAGGGTCAGGAAGCCCATCATGCCCTCCAGCTCCTCCGGGCTCAGGTCTGCAGAGCTAGCCAGTGCCAGGCTGCGTGCTGGCCGAGCAGGGTACACACTGGCTGGCATTGCCACACCTGGTCAGCAACACAGGCCTGAGCCAGGAGGGTGACGAGGGTCAGTGCCACGAGTGCCAGTAGTTCGTGGGATTCACAGTGGTGCTGGGAACAGGAACACAGGCCTGGCCTGCGCAGCACAGGCAGGGAGAAGGCGCTGGGCCCACCTTGGGATTTGTAACTCGGTTCCGAAACTGTCTTGTGCTTTGGTCATGGTCCCCCTCCATGTGGAGAGCCCGTCGATGCCCTGAGCTCCAGCCACAGTGCTGCTGCCCACAGAGGGGCAGTGGGATAAGGCAGAGGCGCCCCAGCACACACCACTCGGTGGGCAGCCCCCTCTGCCAGAGCGCAGGCCGTCTCTCAGGTGCTGAGAAGGCACTAGAGAGGCCAGGCTAGGCCTTCACATCTGCAGGGACCCCAGCTCCAAGCTGCAGAACCAGGGACTTGCTCAGCTGTGGCCCCCTCACAGAGCAGCTGAGCCACTGGTGTCACCCTGCAGACAGTGGGCAGCATCACCACTGGTGGTGAACCGAGGGAGGCGCCTGAAACCTTCAGAGGTCAGGAGTCCTTGGCAGCCCTCCGAGGAACTCCAGGTGTCCCCTGGAGAGCCCTGGTTTACCAGAGGGGAGGAAGGCAAGGAGCACGCCAGCCAAGCCGGCCTGCATGAAGACAGTGCCCTCTGCTGGCAGCCGTGGGCATGATGGACTGGGCCCCTCCCTAGGGGCACAGGGTAGACAGGTCCCAGGAGCCAGCTCCAGGTGCAGACTGGGTATGGGAGAGGGCAGAGGGGCAGTGGGGGGCACAGAGGTGGGGTGGAGCCTGGACACACGCACACCAGCGCAACTGTCCCTCGCCACCAGAGCATGGCACAGGGTCTGCAACTTTAGAAAGAGGTCCAAGTACCTGTATTTTTAATCATTTCTCGACATGGTAAAAGAATTTTACATTACGATCCAAGGGGCATGGGGCAAGGGGCAGCGAACAGAGGAACAGGAGGCGGCAGCAGTGGGCTGTCAGCGGGGCCGCCGGCTCTGGGGCTCCACAGGGGGAAGGATGCGCCCCCAGCAGACACTCGACGGGGTGCGGAAGACACGGACGGGAGGACTCGGCGGGTTGCGGCTCCCAGTGGTCCTGGCAGGATGGAAACAGCTGGGGTGGGGATCCCTAGGCAGCCTGTGGCAGTGAGTGGTTCTCCGGAGCGTCAGGAGGAAACAACTCTTCTCCGCAGGGACCTCCCAGCACTCATGCGCACACGCACACATGGGCACAGGTACGCACACACACTAGTGATGCTCTCCCCCAGGAGCTCGAGGCGATAAATAGGAGACAGTCCCCAGAGATGGCCTGGCTTGGCCTGGCCACAAGGCGCAGGGACCAGAGTGGCAGGGATGGGGGGAGGCCCACGGCCCCCAGCTTCTCAGCGCTTGCTCCTCTTACAGCCCCTGGCACCCTTGGCCACCACCCTGGAGGACCGCGCCTCGGGGAGTCGGGTCGAGACAGTGCACGCCCGCAGGGGATGGGGGGGGCCTAAAGTCATCACCAGGGTGACGGGAGACACCAGCCCATGACAGAAAGCAGGGCCGGCTCCCCACCGCCCTGGTTCCTAAGAACACCCAGCCCCTCCCCTGCAGCCCTCGGCTGCCACCCAGCTGATCATGGAAAGGAAGAGACGCGGAAGGGCCCGGCCAGGCAGTCCAGCATGCGCGGGCGGGCAGGGGCGGGGAGGAGACCAGAGTTCCTGAGGCCTGAAAAAAGAGGTAACCACGTCACAGGACTAGATGAGAGCTTCATTAGACTCTAACTAAAAACAGAGAGGTGTGATCGCTCCTTCCAGCCAGGCTCCCCGTTGCCACAGTCAGGTAACCAACCGAGGAAGGCAATGTCGGTCTCGGGCCAGACTCACAGAGCCCCCGCTGCCGGCCTCAGTACAGTGTCTCCGCATTGCTGCTCCGGGGCCGCTTGATCTTCTCGATGTTTTTCAGGATCATGTCGTGTAGAGTGACCTGCGAGGTGGGAGCCCAGGGATCAGGCGCCCTGGGCCCATACCTCGCCATGTGCTCAATGGGGTGGCCTCTGGCTGCCTCACTTATCTGTAAAAGCCCACTGTGCAGGAGACAGTGGGGACAGTCACTACCACCACACACGCAAGCCCGGCTCTGGCAGAAGGCGCCAGCCAGGCCCACCCAGTTTCCAGGCGCAAGGTGCCGGGTGCGTGGGCAGAATGCACTGGGCAAGTTTTTGGAGATGGGACATTTCCTGTGCCCTCAGGCTGGCTCTGAGGTCCCAGCCTGGTCTCGGCCTCCCTTGGCGCCAGGATCACAGGTGCACACCCCAGCTCCCCGCCCACTTCCCCTCTGAGCCAGGGCCTGCAGGGGAGTCAGCGCGACCGTGGGCTGGGACCAGGGCCACTCACATATTGGTTCCTCAGCTCTGAGATGATGAGGCGCAGGCTGATGTACTCCTTCTCGTCGATCTCTGTCACGGTACGGCGATAGTCCTCCTGCGGGGACACGGCACAGGGCTCATCCCCAGCTGCTGGGCAGGCAGCTTGCCCGATGAGGTTACCCTCCGCCCCAAAGCCCTAACTTACCACGTGGGGGTATTTAGCTATTTTAGAAACCAGTTTGGCTCTGGTAATATAATATCTGGAAGGAGAGAGGAGAGACGGAAGCTGGGGGACCTGGCCAGGGCCGCCGGAGCCCCGCCCCACCCCGGGCCCGCCCACATGGCCGCACCTGGAGATCTGGTCCAGGTAAGAGGCAGCTTCGCTCTCAACAGTTCTTAGCTCTGCAACTGTCTCCTCCTGGGAAAAAAAGCGAGTCAGAAGCCACTTCCGAGCTGGGCACAGTGGCACACGCCTGTAAGCCCCACGCTCTTGGAGGCCAGGGCAAGAGGGTTACAAGTTCTGGCTCAGCCTAGGCCTCTTAGAGAAACTCTATCTCAGACTTTTAAAGAGAAACTGGGGTGCCTGTCAGTGCAAAGGCACCAGGTTCCACGTCCAGTCACCTTCCTGCCACCGCATGGCAGTCCCAAAGAAGAGGTACAGATGAGGCAGGGCGGGGCAGTCTCTCCCAAAGCCGCCTCCCCGCAGGTGACACAAGCGCAGTACCTGAATGGACACCCCAAAGTTGTTTCCATCTTCTATCCTGGGAATCAGGAGCTGTACCCACATTTTGACCTGGACAGGGAGAGGATAAAAGCACGTGTGAGGCTTCGGCCTTTCCGGCCACGCAGAGCCACGGTTTACGCTGCTGGGGTCGTGCCAGGAACACAGAAGCCAAGCCCAGTGGCTGAGGCCCCGTGCCTGCACCCGTGCCCAGCTCCGCCCACACCCGTGCCCAGCTCCACGTGTGCCTGCGGGGCCTCCGCACCGTGTTGCACTTCTCGATCAGCAGCCGGATCTCAGGCTTCACCTTCTCAATGATGTCCACCAGCTGCTGGTTGCTCTTCAGCATGCCGTTGGGCATCATGAACACCTTGGTTCCTGGCGGGGAGGTGAGGCCCAGGCTGTGAGGGCGGACTGCAGGCCCCTCCATCTCCCAGCTTCCCCTGCTTCCCCAGACCTGGCAGCTGCTGCACCCTAGCCTTTGCTCACCACAACCCCACTGTGACACCACGACCAGAGTCAGTGAGAGACTGTGAATCCACACAGCCACAGCTGGACTACACCCGAAGTTTCAAGAATACAGAACAACTTTTATTTCACGGTACTGGGGACTGCACCAGGACCTTTGCACTGAGTGACATTCCCAGCCCTTTTTCCTCTGCCCGGGCAGGGCTTGAAATCGTGATCTTCCTGCCTCAGCCTCCCAGAATGCTGGGATTACTGGCAGGTGTCACCACACCCAACTACAGCAAATGACATTAAAAGAGAGGGAAAAAGAAAAAAAAAAAAAATCACATGGAACTGTGACGTCCATGAAAAACCTAAGCTGTGTGGTTGCCCGCCACCTCCAAACACCCTCCCCTGGCAACTTACGCCAGGTCCAGCACTCTGCTCTTGGAAGATGCGCTTTAGAGTGCTAAACAATACCCACATCTAAGAACCTATGTGTGAGGTACTGACACTGGGAAAAGAAAGAATGTCCCTCCCTGGCCTGGAGGACAGCAGACCCACCCTACTTTTCACGGCTGCCGGCCACCGAGGTGGCTCCGCTGAGCCGGCACCTTACCTTGCAAGGCCTCTTCACACTCATCCAACTTCCGCTTCTTGTAAGTAGGCTAAAGCACAAAGGGCAGGAATTAGCCGGCGCTCACATCCACCCCCTAAAGAAGCCTCAAGCGAGCTTCATCCCTTCCTCGACCCCTTGGGCTGTCTCGTGCATTTCTGGACAACCTCCCAAACAGCTTTAAGAAGCTTTTGCCAGAAAGCAACTTGCACCACGTTGAGAACTTGCAAGAAATATGACACATTTAAATCAAGGAGAGGGGAAGGGTACTGCAAAGCACACAAAAAAGCTTGATTGCAGGTTGAGAACTAAGGAAGTCTGTAAAATCTGCTAGTTCTAACAAATGAATACAATGTTCAATCAACGAATGTGTAGTCAGCACCTGTTATGTAGCAAAAACAAAGCTAGGAGCTGAAGATACAAGGACATTTATCAGGACTGCTGCTGCCCTCCAGATGTGCAAGGTGGAGCAACCAGATGGCAAGGCAGACAGAGAACACTGTAGTTCCACACGGGTGATAAAAACCACGTGGACACATGACTGATAAAGACGAGATGCTGAAGAGTCAGGGCAAAGACAGGGAACACAGCAACGCTGCCGGGACTGCTTGCGCCATAACAAGACTTAAGGGGTAGGAACACTCTTGCTCAGAGCCAGAGAACACGAAGGAACTGTAGCCCAGTCTTAGATGAAACTCACTCCGACAGAGAACAGCACTGTTATTCACCTCATGTTATAAGTGGACACCAAGAATTAGAAGGGACACACTGGAGTCATTTTGTCTGTAAATGACTGTCTGTAAACGTGGGGATCTCAGTGCCCACAAATCAACTCCACTGTCTTTCAAGTTAGTAGGGCCAGGTACGGTGGTGCACACCTGTAATTCCATCACTCAGGAGGCTGAGGCAGAAGGATCGCTATGAGTTCAAGACCAACCTGGGCTACAAAGTGGACTCATGGACAGCCTGAACTGCATAGCGAGATCCTGTCTCAAAACGATAAACAAGTAAGTAATTAAATAAATAAATAAGAAGTTAGTAGGAAACAGGAGAGCCAAGCGATGGCCTAAGCGCACTGCCACGGGCACTTACGCCGTCCAGCCCGTCGTGGCTATTGGTCAGAAGAATGGGGTCGGGCACAGGGAGGTCCATGTCCGAGTGGATCTGAGTCAGGTCATGGATGTTCAGCATCGGTTCCTGAAAGACACAGCCGCCCCAAAACAACGTTAGTCTTCTCAAGATAAACAAAGAAGTATTTTTTAAAGGCAAGAAATGAGAATACCCTGGAGTACAAAACAAAACAGATTCACACAATTCATTCCATTTCTCAGGAAGACTAGGCCCCAAACCCAAGGAAATTTGGGGCAGGGGGATGTCTCTCACCTTTAAAAAACTATCAAGTTCTAACAATTTCTTTGGGAAAAAATTTGCCACCAAGTCTTCTGCCTGGATAAGGGGAGATACACCCCAGTTAGTAACTGTGCGAAGGTCTTGATACAAGACATTTCCTGCTATTAACAATCACATTCACTTTTCTATTTCACTCACCTCGCTCGTGATCCGCTCCCGAAAAGAATCAACCTGAAGCAACAAAAACAGAGACTCAGTAGGAGCAATTCAGTATTCGGCAACAGAGGCAGGGGCAGGACAGGACATCCCACATGCAGCTCTTTCCCTCACCCTGAAGTTATAATGAGAAGCTGAGAGGCCCCCAGACTGCAAGTATTTTCTTTTCTTGAGAACCCATTTCTCCATGTCGGGAGAGGGAAATTGCCTCCTCTCCTCTTCCCTCTCCCCTTCCTCCCTCTCCACGTGTCTAGAGCTCTGTGAACCCGCTAAGCAGACAAAAGACAGCTATGGGGTGGGGGAGCCGTGAGCTCACAAACGCTCAACCCCGCCAGACCCGGCGGTGACACGGGAAGGGCGGGCTCCCAGGAGCAGGGTCGGGGCAGCGCCTGGGGGCGGGGACGGCGACGGGCTGGGGACTAGCCACCGGCCGCGGCTGCGAGGCGAGCACGTGTCGCGGAGCCCAACGCGGCTCCGCGTCCCCGGCCGGGGCCAAGAAGCCTCCCCTCGCTCCGCCCGGCCCGCGATGCCCGTGCCGGGGTGGGGGGCTGGGCCAAGCCGCGCGGAGACGCCGAGCTGTGTCCCCAAGGAGACAAAGACGCCGCGGGGCGCGGGGAGCCGGCCGAAGGCCAGGGGCTCGAGGCGAGGGGTGAGGAGGGCCGAAGCGGGGCCGCTACCTTGAGCTTCACTTCCTGATCCACCTTCAGCAACGAGGCCATGGCCGGGCCGGGCCGTGTCCGTTCCGCTGGAGACCGGAGGCGCTGAGGGCTCCGGGGAGGGGGCCGGAGGGACCTGAGGAGTCTCCGCTGCCCTCGGGACCCGGCCGCCCTCGCTGGCTCTCTGGCCGCTCGTTCGCTCGCTCCCTCCGTGCCGGCGCCCGCCCGCCGCCTGCCGTCTGCTGCCTGCAGCTCCCCTGCTCGCCCTCCCGGCTTTCGCCGCTCACTCCGGAAGTTGCGTCAGAGGGCGCCGCCGGGACTCCGCGGGGAGGTGCGCGTGGTTCGCGCAGGCGCTGCAGCTCGACCGGCGCAGGGGCAGAGCTTTCGGCTCTCGAGCTCCGGGGTTCGGGAAACAGCAAAGTGAAAGTGGGGGTGCTGACGGCCGGGGGTTGCTGATGAGAGAGCTCTCGAGAGACCTAGGGACGGTTTGGACCTCCGTTGGCCCAGAACTCGTCTTCAGCAGAGATGTACACCGCTGCCGCCCTCAGGTCGACCCCGTCGCACCTCAGTGACGTAGCGGGAGGAAGCAGGTGGCCGGACTGCGTTTAGGGTCGCTCTGCGGTTCCCGCTCCCCTCCCGGGGTCAGCCACCGAGGGCTGAGGCCGCACAGACTGGTTCTGTTGTGCTCGTTTCCCGCCCCTGACGATGAACCCCAAGCCTCGGAGACCAACAGCCTGATGAGCAGATCGATGTCCAGAGTAGGGCAGTGCTGGGCTAAGGCGACGTGGTGTGGACAGCGGATCTGGGCCAGAACGAAGGCTGAGTCCATTTTCTCATGGAAGCTTGAAACCGCATCTCTTCGTTCACCAGCGCACTCAGTGCCTCTCTTAACTCCATAAAACGGGCCAGGCTCCTATACAGGTTACAATCTTCTAGTAATCACATTTTAAAATTTATTTATTTTGGTACTAGGAATCGAATTCAGGACCTTGTCCTTGCCAGGCAGGCGCTGTGCTGCTGAGCTACATCCCCGGCCAAATAAATCACTTTTTTTTTTTATCTTTTTGAGACGGGGTCCCGCTATGCAGTTCAGGCTGACCTTGAGCTCACTTTGTGGCCCAGGCTGGTCTCGAACTCACAAGGATCCACCTGCTTCAGCCTTCCCAGTGCTGGGATTACAGACGTAAGCCACCATGCCAAGCTCTCAGTAATCACATTTTAAACAGGAAATGAGAAAAGATGAAATTAACTATATGTTAGGTCCAGTTTATACAATCAGCTTTCTGTGTCTTGAATCGACGGAATCCAAACAGCAGCCAATGGAAAACAAATTGCACATATCCAGACTTTTAAACTGTGGTTATTTCCTAAACAATGCATTGTAACAACTGCTTGCCTGCTCTTTTCATTGTATTGTGTAGTACCCACCTCCTGGGGACTCCAAGGGACTATGGTTTCAATGTGATCTGTGTAAGAAATACTAGAGACACACTGAGTGGCGGCACATGCCTGGAATCCCACCACTCAGGAAGCTGAGACAGGAAGATCATCACAAGTTTGAAGCCAGCCTGAGCTATACAGTGAGTTCATGGTCAGCCTGGAATACACAGCACACAAAAAAATGTTTTTTTGCATTCTTTAGTCTTCAATGCTCAGTGTCTGTTTTTACACTTAACCTCACATCTCTTAAGTGGCAGCGCCACATTTGTGATCCTCGACAGCTACGTGTGGCCCAGCTCTGCGAAATAAAAGGTAAACAAAATTCTAAAGGCCCCTGGTCTGGTAGGTCTTAATACTGGACAGACACCAGAGTAAACTCACAATATCATTGCAAATTTTGATTAATGAGCCAGGTGTGGTGATGCACACCTATAATCCCAGCACTCAGTGGGCTGAGGCAGGAGGATCGCTGAGTTCCAGGCCAGCCTGTGCTACAAAGTGAGTTCAAAGCCAGCCTAAACTGCATAGTGAGACCCTGTCTCAAAAAGATCAAAAGAAAAAAAAAGACAGGTTGGAAGCCAAGCGGATAGGACATCTGTCTTGGCCACATTTCCTTCACTGGGACGCAATGCCCGACACCCTCAATGTCAGTGAGGGGGGCTTTATTTGGCTCACGCTTCCAGTCCAGGGCTGGACAGCAGGGCAGAGCGGCCCGGTGCGGCCAGAAGGTGAAGGAAGGAGTGGGTTAGTGCCACTGTTAGCAGGGCCGCAGCCCCTAACAGCAAGTCCGCGGTGCGTACAGCGCCCCGGCCCAGTCCCCTTCCACAGGGGAAGCTTTGGGGACACTGCAGATCTGAGCCGCAACATCGTGCGCCCCCTCCGCGGCGATCCTAGGCGCCCTGCCTCCCCAGGAGTCCCCCTGCTCCTCCAGACGCGCCCCCTCCCCCCGCCCCGCTCCTCCAGGTGCGGTGACAGCTGTCAGTGACAGCCGGGCAGAACGGGCGGAAGACGGCGGGTGTGATTCCACCCAGCTCCGCTAGGGGGCGCCTCGCGCTGGGAGATGGCAGCGGAGCGGGAATCGGAAGTTTACGCGCTCAGCAATAGCACGGCAAGTCCACCCCGCAACCGGGGCCCGCGTCCGTTTAAAGTTATAGGGAAGTTGGTTCCGAAAGTGGGGGTGATTCTCTAAGCAATGGAGGTCACCAGGGAAACAAGCAGATTTTGTTTTGAGACAGGGACTCGTTTTTTTCAGTTCAGGCAGAGATTCTCCTCCCTCAGGCTCCCAAGTGCTGAGGTTCCAGGGATGCATCACCACGCCCAGCCAACAAGTACATTTGACTTTATAAAACTAAAAAATTGTGCACACATGGAAAATATCTTAAATTTGCTAAGCCCTCATGAAAATGAATTAATGTGCTTTGAGACGATTAGGAATGCAATAGCTAAATAGGCAAAGGATCCAAACAATTCATAAAAGAGGAACCACAATAGGCAGGATCTTCAGCCTTCCCAGTAGCTGGTGATGACAGTTAAAACACCAGGAAAGTGTCTTTCGTTTGTGCTTTTATTTTCCCTCCAATATATGACCCACAGTCCTGGTCCAGTCATCAAAAACAGCCCCCTCCGACATTACTGGAGATGAAGCACAATTATGGGCAACCGCTCTGAAAACAATCATCAATGTTAATCACAAGATGTGACAAGGCCACGCTCTCTGCATTCGCCGCCCCCAGCCCTGAGACACTATCGTAGGGAAGCAGCCACTCTCCACAGTGGCACTGCCATCACCAAAGCTGTAGGCAATGGAAATTTTCAACAATAAGGGAAATATGTTAAAGCCACCTGGAGTATCTGCTCCCCAAGAGGCTGAGGCAGGAGGAGCACAGGTTCAAGGTCAGTCTGGGCAATCTAGTAAGACCTTGTCTCAAAATATATAAAGGGCTGGGGATGGAGCTCAGTGGTAGAGCACCCTTAGGTTCAATCCTCAACCCCTGAAAAAAGAAATGCAGGCCATAGTCTGGAAGGTGTAGCTCAGTGATAGAGCACATGCTTAGCATGCTTAAGGCCCTGGGTTGAATTCCCAAGCACCAAAACAGAATTGGAGGGTGGGAGAAAAGACAGGAAAAGAGGAAGAGGAAGGGAAAAGCACACAACTATAATAAAAAAGGTAAGTGTTGGCCAAGATATGAAGAAATTGAGATCCTCAGGTGGCTCACACCTGTAATCCCAGCACACAGGAGGCTAAGACAGGAGGATCATTGTGAGTTGGAGACCAGCCTGGGCTACAAAGTAAGCTCAAGGCCAGCCTGAACTGCATAGACCCTGTCTCAAAAAAACAAGGAAAAAAAAAAAAGGAAAGAAAGAAATTGAGATCCTCACACACTGCTTGGGAGAAGTGTAAAGTGGTGTGGTTGTCTTGGAAACTAGCCTGGTAGTCCCTTGAAAGGGTACACAGAGTCACCAGGTGACCCTTTGTCCCCCCATAGATGGGGACACCTGTAAGAAATGAAGGCAGTAGCCGGGCGTGGTGACTTATACCTGTAATCCCAGCACTCGAGAGGCTGAGGCAGGAGGATCGTTGCAAGTTTGAGACCAGCCTGAGCCACAAAGTGTGCTGAAGGCCAGCCTGAACTGCATAGCGAGACCCTGTCTCAAAAAGACCAAAAAAGAAAGAAAGAAGAAAGAAATGAAGGCAGGCAGGTGTCTGTGAACAAGTTTGGGGACAGGCGCTCACAGCAGCACAGTGCAGAACACCCGCAGCAGAGACAGCACACGTGCGCCAGCCGAGGAATGGGGGATAGATATGGTAAACCTGAGAGAGGGAATATTACTTGGACATAGGAATGAAACTGGGCCTGGTGGCTCATGTCTGTCATGCCAGCATTCAGGAGGCCGAGACAGGAGGATCACCATGAGTTTGAGGTTACCCTGGGTTACACAGTGAGTTCAAGGCCAGCCTGAACTGCAAACTGAAACACTGTCTCAAGAAAAAAAAAAAAGTGTGCCGATAAATGCTCCAACATGAGTGGATTTTTAAAGCCATGCTAAGTGAAAGTAGCCACAAGATACCAAGTTAGTTGCAATAATACATTTATATAAAAAGTCTTGACAGTCTAGAGAGATAGGAGACACAGTAGCCATTGCCTAGAACTGAGTGAGTTAGAGCAAAGTGGGGAGTAACTGCTCGTGGGTTTGGGGTTTTTTAAGGGAGATAATGCTTCTGGCCGTGGTGGCACACACCTGGAATCCCAGCACTCCGGAGGGAGCATCACTGTGAGCAGAGTCCTGCCTGAACTACATAGCAAGACCCTGTCTCAAAATTTTTGGAAACACGGGGACCCACCTCCGCCTGCGCCTGCGCCTCTTCGCACTCAGCCTCCGCCCGGGCACCCGGTGTCCCCACCCATCCGGCCCTTTCCCGGCCCCGCCTCGGGGTGCAATGACGTCACGTCCGGCCATGACCGGAAGTCCTCCGCGGCTCCCGGAAGCGCCGAAGCCTGGGCGATGGCTGACCCGGACGCCTCGCTCCGGGGCGTACCCGAGGCCGCGGCGCCCCCACGGTAGCGCGGACCTGGGTCCCCAGGTGAAAAGCGTCGGGTGAACTGGGTCTTAGAAGGGAGCGTGGGGTCGCCCGGCCTCTGCGCAGCCCTCCCCGAACTCTGGCCTCTCCCCTGCCCTGCCGGGCTGCCCCGAAACCCCGTCCGCCCCGGCGCCTCGGTCTCCCGCAGGCGCTGCGGTTGGTGGCCCCGGCAGGGGGCCCCTGACGTCGCCTCCTCGTCCCCGCTGCAGGGATGGAAGGCTCCAAGGCGTCCAGCAGCACCATGCAGGTGAGCTTCGTGTGCCAGCGCTGCAGCCAGCCACTGAAACTGGACACGAGCTTCAAGATCCTGGACCGTGTTACCATCCAGGAGCTCACAGGTCAGCGACAACCGCGAAAGGGGGTGGCCGGGACGTGGCCCCTGTTCCTCATCGGGCACCGGAAGGCGCGCCGACAGGGTGTGCTCTGCCAAGCGGGGAGGTCCGCATCCCCTGCTCCCGCCCTCGGGACAGGCGGGTGTGTAATACCCAGCGGCCGCGTCGGGGATTAGAGCGCCCCCCGCGCTCGCTTCACTCAGTCCCCGCAGCATTCCCTGTGGCCAGCGCCACCTCACGGCACAGGGGAGGAACCCAGGCTCAGGCCGGTGAGGTGACTGCGGTGACCCAGCAGCTAGTCAGTGGAGGAGTCCTTTCCAAAGCCCCCCAGGTGGGATGAAGACAGACAGACAGACGCGGCAGAACTGACCCCGCGATTAGCCAATGGGCCTGGAGTCAGCCTGCTCGGGTCTGCATCTGGCTGACAGGCACCGAATGACTTTCTGCAGTGACTTCACCTCTTTAAACCTTGGCTTCTTTCTTGAAAGTCTAAAACTACCTCATAAGGTAGCTGTAAAGATTATTTCCTGTTTTTTGTTTTATCGGTACCGGGGATCAAACTGAAGGCCGAGTACTTGCAAGGCAGGCGCTTATGCTGCTGAGCTAAATCCCCAGCCCTCCTGTTTGTTTTTGAGGTTTGTTTGGCGGGGTTGGTTGGTTTGGTTTTGAGACCGCCTCTCGCCATGCAGTTCAGGCTGGCCTTGAACTCACAGCGATTCTCCTGCCTTTGGTTTGCTTTTTGAGAAAAAGCCTCAGTATGTAGCCCAGGCTAACTCACAGGCTCAGTGACCCCTCCTAACTGCTGGATTACCCGTGTGCACCCCTACGCGTGGCATCTCCTCTGAATTATGGCGTCCATTCTCTTTTCCCTGTCACTATTCGTGCAGTGTGACACACTGTTTTGGTTCTCATGCATGCTGTGCACTGTTCCCTGTCTTCTGACAGTTGCCGCTTCTTTGTGATGAGAACACTAAACCCTCTCCTCCTATCTCTTTGGAGGAGTGCGTCCCTGTGCCGGGGGTCACTGCTCTGTGCAGTAGGACACAGCCTTTCCTCTCTGGCTGGAACTTGGCACCTGCCCACTGAGCTCCCAACACTGCCCTGGCCCACTGCTCTGCTTCCTGTGTCTGTCAGACCGAGCCCCACACTCCACATGTTCGTGAACTCGGCAGTGTTTGTCTTCCAGGCGGGGCCCATTTCACTCAGCATAATGTCCCCTCATTCCAGCCCGTATCACAAACAACAGTGCTGTTCATCTTTCTTTTTCCTAGATAGGGTTTCACTGTTTACACTGACTGCGCGCTTTTCAATGAATAGGGGCTGCACATAGCCCTGATGGCCACAGAGGAGAAGGGTCCCTTTCCGCCCAGTTCTCACACGTTTCTCTCCAAGTGCTCCAAGGGAAAGGCGAGGTCAGCTCTGGTGGTAGAGACTTCAGAGGCAGTAAAGAGCCCCTTGCGTGTAAGCGCCCTCCGTGGGGGGCGTTTGTGGCCTGACCCGGCCTTGGGTTATCGCGTGTATTTCATGACTCCTCCATCCCACTGTGCATCCCACTGCGCATCCAGGCCTTCCTGCCCTGAATGGTTTTGAAGCAAATCCCTGCCAGATACAGACCATAGGTATTTATGTCTTTGAAAGATAAGGGTTCTTTCTAAAATAATCATGATAGCCATTATTAATCCCTTTAAATTTTTAACATTTTCTGCTGTGTACAGTCACTCATGCTTTTAATCCCCACCACTCTGGGAGGCTGAGGCAGGAGGATTGCACGTTCAAACTTGGGAAACTTAGACTCTGAAAATAAAAGGCCTGGAGTGTATCTGGCCTGTGTGAGACCCTGGGTTCAATCCACAATGATACAAAGTATAAAACAAAAAACTTCAACATTTCCTTAACCTGACTTACTAAGAAGAAAGAAAAAGACAATGTTACTTTAAAAGACAAAAGAGTAGGCATGCTAATGAGGATATTTAATATTTAATAAATTCTCTTGCTTACACAAGACTTTCTTGCTGGGTGTGGTGATACATGCCTATAATCCCAGCACTTAGGAGGCTGAGGCAGGAGAATCGCTGTGAGTTCAAGGCCAGCCTGGGCTACATAGTGAGACTGTCTCAAAAAAGAAAGAAAGACCATTTCTCGCTCACTATTTTCCTTGCTTCTAGCTCCATTACTTACCACAGCCCAGGCAAAACCAGGAGCATCCCAGGAGGAAGAGGCTACCCCAAGCGAGGTAATAAAAGTGCCCTCCACAGTTCTCCTTATGCAGTTCCGGAGCTGCATGGGAGACCCAGGGTGCCAGTAAGAATCAGGCTGTATGTACAAGTTGCTCAGGTGGGACGGGACTCCAGGAGGCTGCCAGGAAGCAGGGGTGTCACGGGAAGTAAAGTGGTGTGGCTGAGCCAAGGACACCTATGGGGTCCCTTTGCCAGGGGCCACTTCCTGAGGAGTGGTGCTGCACACACCCGAGGCTTGTCCTGCCCAGGTGACAGGGGACTTCTACAGGTGACCAAAGAAAGCGTCCCCTAGGCAGAGGGGCCCCATGCAATCCTGTCCCTGTGCTGAAGACGGAACCTTGCCGCAGCAGGACCTGGCTTCTCCCAGCCCTGAGACCAGGGCTTTCTCTCCCCTCCCGACTGCTGCGTGTTCAGAACTGCAGATCCCATCAACCGAGTAATCGTAGCCAGAAGTGCTGTCCCCGCAAAACAGACCAACAGGACCTGTGGTTCGTCTCTACCAGGGTCCTTTCTTCGCTGCCTAAAAAATCTCGTTTCCCATGGCTCTGACTTCCTGGGGCCCATGAGATCGGAGGGCAGAGCCGGGGTAGGGCTGGCAGGGGCACTGACCCTCCACTCTCTTTCCCAGGAGCCATTCGTGGAAACACGCCAGGACAGCGTCTCCCGCAGGTTCATCCCCCCAGCCAGGTGCCTGCTCCTCCTCACCTGCTCCCTGCCCCAGGCCAGGGCCTCAGAGCTGGGCCAGGCGTGCTGACAGTCGTCACCAGCCTCAGGCTCTTGTAGGGAGGTCGCGCTCCTGTGCTGGCCCCCCAGGCTCCCTTGAGTTTTCATGGAGCTCTCAGGACAGGGTGCAGATGGTGGTGCTGAGGGGGAACAGAGGGACTTTGAGGGGAGGTCAGTTCTGTCCACTGTCCAGTTGTCACTGGTGCTATGGGAACAGTCGGTGGTGAGGCCTGTAGTCCTGCACAGCGTCTTAGCTGACACCTGTCCTACGGTAGTGACCCACGGAGCACCGCAGGGCCTCCCCCAGGGAAGAGGCACCCTTGGGTGGTGGGCAGGCTTGGGCCCAGAGACCTCTGAGCCTCTCACACAGCCACGGGCCGGGGTGTCTGCAGGATGATGTCCACGGAGAGCGCCAACAGCTTCACACTGATCGGGGAGGCGTCCGACGGTGGCACCATGGAGAACCTCAGCCGCAGGCTGAAGGCAAGGGGCCGCTGGGCCGGAGGAGCGGCGGGCCACTGGCGTGGGGTGGCCGGCCCTGACCTTCCCACCCTTCCAGGTCACAGGGGACCTTTTTGACATCATGTCTGGCCAGACAGATGTGGACCACCCACTGTGCGAGGAGTGCACGGACACGCTCCTGGACCAGCTGGACACGCAGCTCAATGTCACTGAGAACGAGTGTCAGAACTACAAGTGAGCGTGGGGCCGTGGCGCGGGGCCGGGCCGGGCCGGGCCCTCACACGGCCCCGCCTCCCTCTCCGCCGCCCCTGTCCCCTGTCCCGCAGGCGCTGTCTGGAGCTCCTGGCGCAGATGAGTGAGGAGGACAGCGAGCGGCTGCAGGGGGAGCTGCGGGAGCTGGGCCTGGAGGAGGAGCGGCTGCTCCGGGAGCTGGAGGAGGTGGAGAGGAGCCGCCAGGGGGTGGCCGAGGGCCTGGAGACGGTGCAGGCTGAGGCCGAGCAGCTGGACCAGGAGGAGGCCCAGTGAGTGCCTGCAGCGGCAGGGGTGGCTTGCACCTGTCCGTGCCACGCCCTGCTGCGTGCGCTCCGGGTCCCACCTGTTGTTTCCAGATCTCTTCTGAAGCTTTGGGGGACCAGGGGTGAAGGGCCAGTGTGATCCCAGAAAAAAGGGGTGTCCTGCCCCTCAGGGAGGCACGGTGTCCATGCTGAAGGAGTGAGGACTCGGGGGAGCGCCCAGTGCTGGTGCTGGGAGGATGACGGTGTGGAGCAGCCAGGCCCGGGTCGCTCCCAGGGAGCCGCTGGGCAGCGCCGCAGCTCCTGCGTCCCAGCCGCGAGGGGCCCTTTTCCCTCCTCCCTTTTGCTTCTGGGCAGCAGCAACCTTGAGACATTGCTGTGCCTCCCACACAGCACGCTAAGGCTGGCACGTGCTCTGTGCGGGGCCCCCCACGACCCCACGGGCCTGGCTGTCACAGGTACCAGCGAGAATACAGCGAATTCAAACGGCAGCAGCTGGAGCTAGAGGACGAGCTCCAGAGCGTGGAGAACCAGATGCGCTGTGCCCAGGCGCAGCTGGACAAGCTGAGGAAGACCAACGTCTTCAACGCCACCTTCCACATCTGGTAAGGGGGGGGGGCGCGGCAAGGCCAGAGCACTGCAGGCCTGGACCCTCACTGTGGACGCTGTGCCGGGCCACCTCCCCAGGAGCGGGATCACAGGCCACCCCGCCCCCGCCAGGTGCCCCGTACCCCGGCCCCGGTGAGCCTGTGCTCCCTTACGGGGGGGCTGGGGGAAGGACACCAGGACCCCCCGGACAGCAGGCAGTGGAGAAGTCACACTGGGGTGAGAGAAGGGGACGAAGCCCACAGCTGCCAGCGCCCACAGGGTCTTCCCATTTGTCAGCGAGGCACAGTCACCACTGAGCCAAACCCCCAGCCGTTTTGTTTTACTTGGTGGTGCTGGGGTGAAACCCAGGGCCTCGTCTGTGCATGCCGAGGCTCTGCCCCCGAGCTGCTCCCGGCCCGTGCCTGCAGGTGTTCGAGGACACCCGGTTTAGCGGAGAGAAGGGGGCGCCTCGGGCTCAGGCACACACAGAACATGCAGCTGGAACTTGCGCACGTGACCCTGAAGCTGAGGGGAGACGCAGGCGTGCTAGGTGCAGGGGCCGGCTCTGGTGGTGTCACATCCGTGTCCCCTCCCTCCGCAGGCACAGTGGCCAGTTCGGCACAATCAACAACTTCAGGCTGGGCCGCCTGCCCAGTGTCCCCGTGGAGTGGAATGAGATCAATGCCGCGTGGGGCCAGACCGTGCTGCTGCTGCATGCCCTGGCCAATAAGATGGGCCTGAAGTTCCAGAGGTAAGGGATGTGGCTCCGAGAGGTGGCCCTTGGCAGTCTCTGTGGGCAAGTCTGGTTGTCTACCCATCCTGGGGGTAGTGGGGTTCTTCCCACTGACAGGGTGATCAGTGGTCCCCGGGTTACAAAACCGTTTCAGTTATTATTTTTTAAATCTGATCCCTCAGGAGGCTGAGGCAGGAGGATTGCTGTGAGTTTGAGGCCAGCTGGGCTACAAAGTGAGTTCAAGGCCAGCCTGAACCACATAGTGAAACTCTTACTTAAAAAGACAAAAAAAAAAAAATCTAACTCCAAACACATTAGTCTGTGAAAAGCCCCCAGACATTTATATAATAAATGTAACTTTTAATAAAGTCTTGTTTGTTTTTTGAGATGGTGTCTTGCTATGTGGTCCAGGCTGGCCTTTAACTCTTGTAGCCTGGGTTGGCCTCAAACCTGAGACCCTCTTGCCTCTTCACCCCGGCACTGGATCACAGGCGTGCGCCACACACCCAGCAGCAGCCCTCTAACCTGGACCCTGGGGGTGGTGGGAGAGGGGCTGGGTCGGGACGCAGGCGGAAAGCCAGCGGCCACTGTTAAGAGCTGTGTGCGCCCCACCTTGGTTTCATTTCAGGTACCGACTGGTTCCCTATGGAAACCACTCCTACCTGGAGTCCCTGGCAGACAAATCCAAGGTACTTGAGAGGTTCCGTCTTCACTGGGTTACAGATCCGCTGTCCTCTGCGTTTTGGGCCTGGTGAGCCCTCGCAAGGCATACACAGAGCGTTGGCGTCTGCCCCGGCCCTGAAAAGACAAAGGGTTTGCCTGCAACAGTGGCACCAGTTGGTGTCCTTTTCGCACTGATGGAGGGGCAGGGCCCATGGGAGACCTGGTGTGGGGCGGGACTGGTGCATCCCCTGCAGGGAGACGCCCCCAGGGTGGGTTTGCCCAAGATTATTGCCTTTGCTGGAGGTCGTGCACGCCCGTTTGCAGTGGAAGCATCTGGAGGACGGCAGGAGGGGCCCTGGGTCACCGACCTCTCGCTGTGACCAGCCTCTCACCTACACAGGAGCTGCCGCTGTACTGTTCTGGGGGGCTGCGGTTTTTCTGGGACAACAAGTTCGACCATGCCATGGTGGCCTTCCTGGACTGCGTGCAGCAGTTCAAAGAAGAAGTGGAGAAGGGCGAGACGCGGTTTTGTCTCCCATACAGGTCAGTGCCCCCCGCACCGGGGAACCTCACAGTGGGGCCAGGTTGGTGGCGCTGACGGGACTGAGAAGGCGGCAGAACCCTGTGGGGGATGCAGAGGCCTGGCCCAGGCTGCAGGGCCGGAGTCGCAGCAGCTGGCTCTGGGCTTCTCTTGGCACGGAGCTCCAGCCTGCTGGCCAGTGTCACGGGTCCCCCTGCAGCCTCTGGAAGTGAACAGGGGCGTCTCTCAGGAGGGCGGGGCGGGAAGTTGGGGCCAGGCCTGTCACCTGATGCAGGCTGCTGTTCTCGTGAGCCCAGGGACACTGGGGACTCGGGACAGACAGTGCCATGACCCGCCCTCAGCCCTGCAGGCTGCTTGGCGGTCTGGGCGTGTGTCCTGTCCCTGCACCCGCAGTGACAGTGAGGCTCTTGTGACAGCCTTCTTGATGTTGGACTTTCAAGCAAATCCAAACTGCAGCACAGTTCCCTGCCAAGAGCTCTGTCAGATAGGGTGACAGGACGGTCCCGTGACCCGTCCCCACCCCGCCCGCCTGGTGCGGGCCTCAGTTACCGAGCACCTCTGCCGCCCGCCTGCCCCACAGGATGGACGTGGAGAAGGGCAAGATCGAGGACACGGGCGGCAGCGGCGGCTCCTACTCCATCAAGACCCAGTTCAACTCCGAGGAGCAGTGGACGAAGGCGCTCAAGTTCATGCTGACCAACCTGAAGTGGGGCCTGGCCTGGGTCTCCTCGCAGTTTTACAACAAATGACTTCCTTTTCGCCTTAGGGGATGTTGGCCTCACAGGCTTCACATTTTATTTTGTTTGAAAAAAAAGTTTTAAATTTGGGTGATACTGAACAGCACATGTTTACGATACTAAGACAGAATCCATGAAAGTCGCTTTATTTTAAGCAGCCCTGTGGCCAGTGGGCTCCAGACTGTGGTGCGCTGCCAGCCCCGGCCTCCTTCCCGCCTCCCCCAGAAAACGCATTTAAGTTTCTTTTTTTTTTTTAACTGAGTCAAAATTGACCTGCTTCCCTGGATTTTATGTCTCTCAACTTCCTGCAAGTAAAACATGGAATAGAAACTTGGCTCTCACTGAGATGCCGAGCTGTGGGAGGTGCACCGCTGGGTGATGGGAAAGTGACACCTTGGCTCCTGGGCTCCGCAGTCGGGCAGTGCCGTGTGGGTACAGCCCGGAGAAGCTGCGGTATTGGTAATAAAAGGTTTGCCACAGTGCAGCAGCCAGAGGCCACCATGTGCTCTGTTCTGGGAGGACTGGCCTCCAGGGCAGGATGCCAACCCTGGGGACGCGTGCAGATGCTGTGGTTTTGGGGGGATGCAGGATCCAGCACCCAAGGGAAATCAGACTTGCAGAAGAAGGGTACTGCGCTGCTCTCAGTGACACAACAGAGACTTTACACCACAGGAAACATGGGTGCCTTGTGACAGGGTCCCTAGAGAGTCCCCTTTGTGGGGACCCTGGTTTATGCTTAGCTGTGTGTTTGAGGGTCCCTATTAATGAAATTAAAGGAGGGCCAGGGATAGCTTGTTAAAGTGAACCAAGATTACTGAGCTACCTCAGGCCAGTTCCCTGACACTCCTGGTCTGATGTGACAGAAGGGACATACTTGGCTCCCTCAGCTCCTCCCCTGGCACATGGAGAACAAGACCTCAACCTGGCAGCTGTGGGCTCCCCAGGGGCTGGGCCCTCGGCAGCCTGAGCACACATATCCCTCAGTCCCTCAGCAAGGGAGGCTACTGGCCGCCGCCGCCTCGGCCCTTCGCCCTACAGGAGGGGGTGGTGGCCTTGGCGCCCAGGCTGCCTGGGGGGGCGGAGCGGGTTGCTGCGGGCCTGGGGTGCTGGCTCCCACGCCGTGGGTCAGGACTGCGTAGGAGAACTCGGCTATGCTCTCCGAGGCGATGCCAGTGATGCTCTGCAGATGTCGCACAACCTGCGGAGTGGACCGGCTGCCAGTTACGCGGTCCAGGCCCTGGCACGTGTGCACCCACATGCTGCCTGGGCCAGTCTCTGCAGCAGGTGTGGGCTTCCTTCCCCCCGCCCTGGCCGGCGGGTTGGACCCCAGCGCTCTGGAGGTGCAAGGCAGGTGTGAGCAGAGCAGAGACCGCGCCCCAGTCCTGCCAGCCTCCCTGGCCCAGGGACCTTTCCTCAGTGCACTGCCCCAGCCCAAGCCCGGAGCTGGGCTGATGGCCTCAGCAGGGCTCGAAGCGGTCCTGCCATGGGTGCCTACCTGGCTCCAGCACGCATAGCTCTGCACAAAGGCACTTGCCGCGATTACCCCCGCTGCCAGCAGCATGAAGTCTTCCTGCACTGGGCCGAACTGCTCCCTGGGGGGTTAGGCCTGGTCACAACCAAACCCTCCGGTTCTGGGGCCTCGAGGGACTCGGTGCACGTCTAGACTGGCAGGAAATGGCCAAGCACTGGCTCCAACCTGCAACCATGCACTCAGCAGGGCTCAACTCAAGCCTCTGGCCAGGCAGCCAATAGCTTCTGTGGCCCCTTGTCCCCATCAGACGCAGCAGTGAGGCTCTGGACCGATGTATGGTAATCGGACACCAGTAATGAGACAATGTTCCGGGCCTCCCCGGTTGGGCCTGCGTGCCAAAGCTGATGGAACCAAGCCGAGCCCACTGCGCACAGCCCCGCTGCCTCCCACCAGGGCCCATACCCCTGCAGCTGGCTGGGCGTGGCACTGCCCACAGCGGACCTCAGCAGGCTCTCGTACACGGGCCCGTGCAGAAGGTAGACCAGGTCGAGCAGGCTCAGGCAGGTGGCGTATAGCTGTGTGGCAGGGACCACGCAGCCATTGTACCCTGGATGGAACGGGCGTGGCGGGGCACTGAGCAGCCATTCTCTGCTCACCAGCCCCGGCTGTGACAGGAAGTGTTCAGCTAAGTCCCATGAGCAGAAGGTCAGCTTTAAAGGGCCAAAGAACTGGAAAGAAGCCTCCACCTGTAGCTTATGTGCCATCCCAGGGTGGTTGTTCCTGTTTCTTTGTTTTCATCTTTGTGAGACAAGTTTCTGCTGTATAGTTCCAGCTGGCCTTGAACTCACTTTGTAGCCCAGGCTGGCCTCAAACTCACAGAAACCCTCCTGCCTCAGCCTCCCGAATGCTGGGATCACAGGCGTGTGCCACCATGCCTGGCTGTTCCTCTTATCTTACTCCTGTCCAAAACACCTATTCTGACCCTTCAGTAAGCAAAGTACCTCCGAGCTGCTTTCCCTAACACTGTGGAGGAAGCACCATGCCCAGCTAGGGCACCACAGCCTTTCTGCTCTCCCTCCCTGGCACATTTCTGGTGCCTTCTATGAAAATTTCCAACCTGCGTCCCCGATGCAGTAAAGTACCTAAAACTTCCAGGAGTGTCTCCACGTACTCCAGGGGAGTGGAGCGGTTGATCTGGAAGTCCAGGGACTTCAAGACATCCAGCTCGGACTCCAGCAGCTCCTCCTTAGTGTACTGGTACCCCAGGGCCTGAAGGAAGTGCAAGGCTGTGAGGTTGTTGATGATCTGGCAAAGGAAAACCAAGGGTGGAGTTCAGATATGTGGCTCACATCTCAAGCCATGCAGCAGACTCTCCAACTGTCCTGGTCGCCAGCAGTCCACAAGCTCACCCTACTCCCTCCCCCAGTCTCTCTTCTTCCTCTCTCTGCTTGGGACTGGGCGTCCTCAGCCCCTGGAGTGAGCACTGGTGGCTGGGTCTGTTCCTGTTCAATAAGGAATTCCTCAGGCACATGGCAGGATTTTCGGTGCTGCAGCCGTAGTCCCCAGCACGACTCTTGGCCACAGGGGAACCCAGCATTTGCAGCACAAATGCCATTTTACTGTCCCGGTGGAGCGAGTGATACGCCACACTGTGCCCTTTGTCAGTGTGACCACCCGCCTGGCAGGCTGACAGGCTGGCAACTCGGGCACCTTACATAAACGGTCCTTGAAGCCAAGGGAGGGACCTGTGTGAACAGTGGCACCTGCCCAGCAGTTATACTTTGGGAACAGGACTTGGGGCTGTTTACTGCCCCTGTGTGAGTATGTGTGCTTAGAGGGTGCACTGGGAGCTCTCTAGAATTGCCACCTGCACAGTGTCACCTGGCCTGGGCGTGGCCTCCCACGGCCACCTCCCCGAGTGGCACCCCTGGCTTACTTTGTAATGGAAGGAAAGCTTGCTGGCCAGCTGGACACATGACACCAGGCGGAGGACAAACTTGCTGCAGAGCTGCTCCTTCCGAGCCCTCCAGTTCCGTGCCTCTGTCCACTCACCATCCCCCAGCTGGGTGGCAGCCTGTGCACAGATGGCCTCCGCCTGCTTGACCATAAACCTGCAGGGACACCCACACCGGCAAATAAAGGGCGCCTGTGCCTCCACCTGCTCCACTCTATCCTCCCAGGTATCAGGTGGTGGCTGAGGCGTTTATGTTTGCAGATAAAGGAGGGGGGATGCCAGCCCTGCAGGGAGGACACCCAAGCCTCCACCCCACCGGGTGTTGGCCCCTCTGCTCCCAAGGCCCCCTGCTCAGGGTTTACCTTTCCAGGATTTCTACAGCCTGGTAGCTCACAGATTTCTCCAGACACCATTGTTCAGACAGGAGAAAAATGAACTCTGCCAAACAGGAAAGAAGAGGCTCATTCACAAGTGCAGTCCACACCACACTGTGTGCTCTTGCCACCGCTTGAAAGCCCCAGCGGGCCAGGAGGGCGCAAGAGAGGAGAAAGAGGAGCCGGCCGGCTGGAGTGGGGCCCAGTTCTGCCCTGCCGAAGCCAGCGACCAACAGAGCAGGACAGGGGCCAGAGGCACAGGACGCCCCTCCCATGACCCTCGAGCCCCCCAGGCATGCTGATGAAAGGCTTGGCCAGTGGCTCACAAACACCAGCGGGAACTGCTGCAGGCAGGGCTCGGGTTCTGGCTTCAGCATGGTGCTGCAGGGCCAGGAAGGCACCTCCTGCAGCTCTGGGTTCTTGTGACCCTGTTTGTTCAGCCGCCACCCTCTGGAGGGGCCCACAGCTGGACGCTGCCTCTCGGCACGGGAGAGGCGGGGAGCCCAGGGTGGCTGGGGCAGGCTTGTCGCCAGCCGGTGAGCTGACTGAAGACACAGCCCAAGCCAGAGACTGAGCCCTGAGCACTGGGGAGGCAGGAAGGGCAGGCGCCTTAGTGCAGTTCCTGGCCGTTTCCCTTTAAAAGAACCACCCCAGAGAGAATTCTGCTTGGCTTGCACTGTCAGGAGCGGGGCAGGTGTGTGCTCTCCACAAAGAAGGCACCTTCGGAGCTGGGGACTTTTATCACCTTTATCACCGGATAGTGAAGAGCCACGGTTGAATGGGCTTATAGGAAACGCTCCAGACCAGTGTTTCAAATCTGGGGTTGTTTCCTTTTGTTTTCTACAGATTTTAACATTAGCATTTTGCCAGGTACAGTGGCACACGCCTGTAATCCCAGCACTTGAGAGGCTGAGGAAGAAGGATTTGCTGTGAGTTCGAGGCCAGCCTGGGCTACATAACAAGGCCCTGTCTCAAAAAGATGGAAGAGAATATTTGGATTTCTAATCTGAAATCTGAAATGGTCCAAAATCGAACATCATGTTGACACTCAAACAATTAAGAGAGTTTTGGATTAGAGATGCTCACATTTGTATACATATGATCAAATTATCATGTTTTCAAATGGAAATTTGACTTTCCCAGAGAAAAAGCTATTTTTAAAAAGGCTAAGCTAGCAGCTGGGCATGGTAAGGCAGGCATGTTATCTCAGCACTCTAGGAGGCTGAGGCAGGAGGACTGCAAGTTTGAACCTAGTTTAGTGACTTAGCAATTCAGCAAGACTCTCTCAAATAAGTAAATAAATAGGGCCAGGAATGTAGTTCAAGGTAAAGATCCTAGATTCAACCCTCAGTACTGATAAGAGGAAAAAAAACCCTCAAGCTAGCACAAGATAGTCTAACAATCTACTTGACACACATTACACAGATGCATGTACAGAACCTTATCTGACACAGGCCACAGCCCTGCTGGTATTGTCCCACCCAGGAAAGAAGTAGTTTAAGCAATTCAGCAAAATGTCCTAGGACACATAATTGTGTGTTACTAGCTAATCCTTTTATCATGGTCTTTAGGCTGTTTTGTTCTTTCTCCAGCTGTTTTGGTTTTCAGCTGAATTATCTGGGGACTCTATTTTCCAAGAAAATTGAGCTTGGGCTGGGGGAATGGGCAGTAGTTACACCTCCCCCTTTCTAGTGGTGCCTCTACTCACAAACATATTGGAACTACTACTGGAGACAGCTCATGCCCCTCCACCTTCTAGAACTAGGACTCCATCTCTTTCCTTCCTGTTGCTTTCAATTTTCTTGTTTTTTGGGGGGAGATGTACCAGGAATCAAATTCAAGAACTCCCACTTGTCAGGCAGGCACTGCACCACTGAGATAAATCCCTGGCCTTGATTTTCCTGATTTCTACCTTTTTTTTTTTTTGAGATTGAGTCTCACTATATCTGGATTTGAATTCACCTCTGGCTGGCCTCATACTTGCAGTGATCCTCCTGCCTCAGCCTCTCCAGTACCAGGTTTACACCTACCTATACACCACTATCCCTGGCTTGCAGTCAATTTTCTCAAAAGCCTGGCTGATACACCTGCTGCTGCCACTTACTCCTCTTCCCTGGAGTAATCTTCTATAATCTGGATTCCACCTTTCCCAGATGGCTAAAATGACCGCCCCAAAGGCCAGCAGGGTCCCACACTGCTGAGCCGTTGTGGCCAGTCCGTCCTCACTCCTGCAGATTTTCCCGCAGCAGGGACCCTGCTGGAGCCTCCCTGACACCTTCCAACCTCCCCTGGTGCTCCTTCCACCTTGCCTACCACTCGCCTCACTGTTTCCTCCCAAGTCTCCTTCCCACTCCAACTCCCTGGAAGCAGAGGCTCCTGAGGTGTGGTCTTTGGCGAGCTCTTCTGCCACGTTGCACGAGTGCCATTATGAAGATAACTCACAAACTTTTTGCTCTAGTTCTGACCACTTCTTAGAAAACCTGCTTGCAATCTTTCTCTACATACCCTTCAAGTGCCTGAAACTCAGCAGGTCCAAAACCAAAGCAGTTGTTTTTACAAACACAAGTTACATTTCCTCTTTATTTTGGCAGTGTCGTCTTGGTTTTTGGTGGGTTTTTTGTTTGTTTTTGATACTACCAGGGATTGCACCCAGGACTCACTCACTCTTGCTAGGCAAACTCCAGCACTGAGCTACCGCCCTTCGTGTTTACTTTTCAAACAGGATTGTGCTAAACTGCCCGGGCTACATTTGAACTTGCAACCCTCCTGCCTCAGGCTCCCGAGTAGCTGGGTCCCAGGCGTGCGCTGCCACGCCAGCTGCTTCTCCTAACTGCATCGTCGGACGCCCGGTCTCTGGGCACGCTCATCTCTTCCTTCCTGGCTTCTTAGATCTACCCAGGACAGAGCCCTGGATTGCTCCTCGAGTGACGTGATCTTACTGCAGTCCTTCTGTCCTCGGCGTGTGCCTTCCCTCTCTTGCCACTTACATACCGGCACGAGTACCCTGGCATCTGCTGTTAGCTTTACTATCACCCACACGGCGTGGGTGACAACACGTGTTAAAGAACCAGGGACAGGATCCCGACGGGGCACACCCGTAGTCCAGCACTGGGGAGGCGAAGGACGATTGCCTCCAGTTCGAGGCCAGCCTGGAGTACACCGCCAAGACCCCAGAAAATATTAATATTAAAAGTTAAAAAACTGAAAACGGAACACAGAAACAAGTCTCTCCGAGAGACCCAGCCCCTCACGCCCGCGCGAGCCGCACACCCACAAAGCGCGTCTCCCGGAAGCGGAAGTGGCCCTGGCGGCCCGTGGCCTCGCGCACGGCCTGCTCGTTCTGCTGGGCCAGGTGCAGCAGCGCGTCCTCGATGGTCTCGGTGGACACTGCCCCGAACTGGAAGTTCCCCAGGGAGGCCGAGCTGGGCCCCGCAGCCCTGTCCATGTCAAGCAGCCGTCTGGGGGCTTCCTGGGCGCCTGCCGTGTGTCCGTCTTAGCCTCACGTCTGAGGGAAACCAACGTCGCCGCCGCGTCGAGCTCTCTCAGCTTTTCCCGCTCCAACGGTCGCCGACTCCTCAGCCAATCAGAAGGCTCGACCGCTTCCCGTTGTACCGCCCCCTCCATGAGGCCAGAGTCTACGGAAAAAAAAACAAAACAAAACACATAGACTACAACTCCCAGGGTCCCTCGCGGCGATGAAGGACTACTATTCCCAACAAGCTCTCTGCGACTGCGCTGGTTGGAGGGGCAACATGGCGGCGCCGGGAGCTGGTGATCCCCTGGACGCCAAGGATGGAAAGGCTCCATTCGCTCAGCGTATCGACCCAACTCGCGAGAAACTGACTCCCGCGCAGCTGCACTTCATGCGGCAGGCGCAGCTCGCCCATTGGCAGAAGACACTGCCGCAGCGGCGGACCCGGAACGTCGTAACCGGCCTGGGCATCGGGGCCCTGGTGTTGGGCATTTGTATCCTATCCACTCTGTGCCGTTTATGGGGCCAGGGGTCGGGGAACAGAAGCGCGTCGTGTTTGGGGTACAATGGGCGCAATGCTCAGTTCTTTGCTATTTTCTTTTTCGAGGCTTTGCAGTCCATTCTGGGCCTGAATCAAGCCCTGAATCCCTGGCGGATCTCCATCTCGAGATCGTCCTGCCTCAGCTTCTCGAGCGCTAGAAAACAGGCGTGCACCACTACGCCTGACCTAAACATTTGTTATTCCTAAACTGCTCTTTTCTTGTGGTGTATTAATAACGGAGTTGAGGTCGTGATTCAAAAAGAGCAGGGTAGTGACTCCGGAAACACTGAGGTGAGGGTCACAAGGGTGGCAGGGAAGGGAATGTTCCTGTCCCAAGTGGTTTCCTGAGCCGCCTCCCCAGATGCCTACACCATCTACTCCATATCCCAGGAGCGTTTCCTCGACGAGCTGGAAGATGAGGCCAAAGCTGCCCGCGCCCGAGCTCTTGAAAGGGCATCAGTACCCTGAGCCTGGGCATTGCCAGTCTGCAGCCTGCCGGAGCCCATAAAGCCCTTCACATGGTGGGTGCTGCCCCAGACCCTGTGGAAACTGACGCCTTCTCACAGCATCCCTGGCCTGCTTATTAACTTTGGACCATGATTGGGCCCAAGAAGCAAGGGACAGAATTGGGCCACTGTCCGTGCAACATTCATCGTTTCCCTTGCACTATGCCCCGTGCCTGAGCCCTTGTTTCCTTGTTTAAGAAGTATGCGACCTTGGCTTCCCCCAAACTTCCTGACTTTGTGGTTTCCCCCTTCACCTCCCAGGCCCCAGTTTGAGAGAGGGTGGGTGTGGCAACCCCCGGCAGTGTTGAAGCCTAAAACGGGAAAGATAGAGTCAGTTAAGAACAATAAACTTGAGTCATCTCCCGTGGAGCCAAGCTGGTTGGGTGGGTGGGTGGGGTATTGGGAGACTCATGGCTTAGCATGGTTTAGCAGGCTTAGTGCTGGGTGCTGCTTAGCTACTGTGGTGGCATTGCCTCAGGGAGTGTAAATGTTTAACTAGAATTACTTTTTCCATGAGATCCTTCCACCTGATTTAAGGGAGAGATCACTGGGCTGTTTGACATTGAAACAAGTGTTTGGGGGAAGGAAGGTCACTTTTCTGTCCTTTACCCTCAAAAACACACTCTTAGCCTAACCTTAACTGCTTCTCCCAGCTCTGGTTCAGTGGGTGAAGGAGAGATCAGTGCCTTTTTTTTTTTTTTTTTTGGTTACCGGGGATCAAACTCATGACCTTGCACTTGCCAGGCAGGTGCTTATGCCGCAGAGCTAAACCCCCAGTCACCAATCAGTGGCTTTTGTTCCTTTTGACTTTCCCTAGTGCCCATCTGTCCACACAGACCTAGGGTGGGTCTGGCAGGGATCTTCATTGGCCAGGTGGACCACTGAGCCTGAGCTGCTGGCAGGAAGCTGGACAGCTGGGCAGCTTCCATCCATGCCCCTTGGTTGGGCTGTTTTGTCAGAGACAGGCTCTGTGTAGTCTAGGCTGGCCTTGAACTCCTGGTGATCCTCTTGCCTCAGCCTCCCAAGCAAGCGCTGGATTACAGGCATGTGCCACCACCACCAGCCTACCCATGCCCCTTGAGAAAGGAGAGTCCCTTCTCATCCTCCTCTGCTTCACTCAAGACTTTCCAGTTCCTAAAGCAGGAGAGGAACAGATTCGTGGGCCTTATCTCCAGCAGTTTTTATTGGCCACTGCTAACCGGGGTTGGCCAGGAATGTGCCCCCTAGAAGGATCTGAGCTTGGGTGGGACAGTGGAGTGGTTGGCCCTTGGCTGGAGCCAGGGTGAAAGGAAGGTGGCAGGCTACAGACCTCCACCTCCACGTGGCGGCACACAGTCCCCGTGTGTCTGTGTGACTGCCCCCTCTGCACCCCTGTCCCCCACGTGTTGGTCCTCCTTGCTGAGCTGGTCAGAAAAGCATCCGGTCCCAAGAACACAGGCGCTGTGGTGGGCCCCGGCAGGGAGATGCTGTCTCCGTCCTGAGTTCACTGCAGGGGAAAGGGGCGCTGAAGAAGACTTCAGGTGGGCGAGGGCAGAGCTGCTGGGCACCCACCCTTGGCCGCCCTCACCATCCTGCCGGCATCCCCGGCGAACGTCACCCCCTTGCTTGCCCGCTGCTCTTGGGAGCCCGTGCTGCTGCCACTCAGGGAGTTCCTGCGCATGATGCCTGGAACAGGACAGAGAGGGCGGGTGAGGGCTACGCTGGGCCCGACCACGGGCAGGACAGGCCCGGCCAGGCGGCAAGCAGCACAACGGTCGGAAAGGGGCATCAGCAGAGAGGAGGAGGCTGGGTGGCTTCGGGCTCACCGGGGCCTGGGGGCTCGGAGCGCTGCAGGCTGTTGCGGCGGGACCCAGGGAAGCTGCCTTTGGACAGGCGGCGCTGGCGGCTGGAGAGCATGGCCGCTGGGGCCACGATGCCCGGCGGGGGCTGCTTGCCCAGCCGGCTGTATAGGTCCTCAATCTCCTGCTTTTGGAGCGTCTGGAGCGCCTCCACCTCGGACAGGTGCCTGTGGATGCGGAAAGCATGAACTGGCCACTGCCACTCCCGCAGCGGGCGCAGCCGCCACCCTCCCCACTCACTTCTGCCGCAGGCTCTGCAGCTCCGCCCAGAGCTCGCCGTCCTCCCCGCTGCTCTCGGACTCCTCACTGCTCAGGCACAGGCTGCTGTAGGAGCAGCTCATCCACACTGGGCTGGGGTGGCCCAGGCCGGGGGCGCTGTCCCCCGCGTGGGGCTCGAGCCCTGTGTCCTCGTGCCGCTCTACAGCACTCCCCGGGCCCTCGGCAGCGCGGGCGCTCTCAGCCACAGCCTCCCCGGTGTCTGGCCCGGCCCCCGCCCCGTCCTGAGCATCCGAGCTGCCTGGGCTCAGCGGAGGGGTTGGCAGCTTGGGGGAGCTGGGGTGCTCGGGGCTCACTGGCCGCAGGGGAAGATGCTCTGCTGGGTCCTTGGGCGAGGTCACCTGGAAGCGCCCAACGAGCTGGGGCTTCCCCTCTGTGGGGGACAGAGGGACGGACAGTGAGCTGTAGGGTGCACAGGGTGTGGGAGCACAGGCAGGGGAAGGTGAGCACCGGACTGAAGACCTCACCTTCTGAGATGGGCGCCAGTCTGGCTTCACCCAGGAGCAGCGGAGTGGGACCCAGGGAGGCCTGTATAGTACAGGGGTGTAAAGAGGGAGCAGCCAGCTGGGGCTTCCCGGTCAGCACCCCTCCTGGCTTCCTCACCTCACTGTCCGCCTCCACCTTGGCCATGTGGGGCAAAAGGCTCTCCTGGCCTCCAGGGGCAAGTGGAGGCAGAGGCAGGGAGCCAGGGGGCATTGGGGGACCCTGGGCAAGGACTCCAGGGGAGGGGGACAGCAAGGACTGGGCCACAGTCATCACAGCCAGTGAGAATGCGTTGGCCAGGGAAAGGAGAGGGCCAGCGGTGGCGCTGGTGGCAGGTGGGGAGGGACAGAGAGGGAGAGGAGGGGGACTCTGGGGGCTGCTAGGGGGAGAGTCCCGGGGAAGCAGGGAGCAGGGTGGCTGTGGAGGGGCACTGGAGGGCTGGCCGCAAGTGGGGGGCCATGGAGGGGAAGCAACAGGGAAGGTGGGGGCTGAAGGAGACAGGGGCGTCCCGGGCGGAGTTGGGGAGGCAGAGAAGGTAGCCCAGCTCCACTGGCCCAGGCCAGGGCCACAGCCGCAGCCACAGCTGCTCTGCAGCTCTGCTGGGGAGCTGGAGGCCTGAGGTTCTGGTCCCCAGCATCCCTTCCCAGAAGGGTCCCGAGGTGGGACTTGGTCCACAGTGCTGGGGGGCTCCACGAGGGCAGACAGGGGCACCGGCTCCTGCTGAGAAACAGCAGCCACAGTCACAGAGCGGAAGCTGCGGGACCCGATCCTGGGGACAGAACGCGGAATGCAGCGCTGGGATGTGCCCCGGGAGGGTGCACATGGGGCAGGCAGAGGGAAGGGAGAAGCCAAGGCCTCAAACCCTTCACAACTGGCAGATCTGGACGAAGCTGCCCAGGAGTTCTCTGTACAGTCCCTGCAGTAACTGCCCCCAGTCTGAATTACTTCAAAATAACAGCTGTTTTTAAAAAAAGAATACAGTTTCTGTTCACCAGGTTTCTCTAGAACAGGAGTCCATGGCTCCGATCCACGGCTCCAGGTGGGGGAAGCCGGCTTGCCAGTGCCCGAGGCAGGGGACGGGTGTAGACCCTGGGACACTGTGGGGACCAGGGCCGAGCCGGGCCTGACCTGGACGCCTGGGGCAGCCCCGGCCAGGCCGGGGTCTCTCTTGAACAGCGTCTCCACCCGCTGGATGACCTCCCGGATCCGCCTCAGGAAGCCACTGCGCTCGGAGGGCAGGATGAACTCATTGTACACCTGCGGGGGTCACGAAGCAGGGTCAGCTCACTCCCAGGGCCTCCACGCCACCTTTGGCCAGTGGTCACTCAGTCCCACTGTGGCCACATCGTGAGCACACCAGGCGCCTGGCACAAGTACCACATTCACCAGCGATAGCTCGCTCTGGGGTCTCACGAATGCCTCCCGCCAAGGTGGGGACAATTCACATGATGGCAGTTCAGGTGGCAGCCAGAGCCAGACCCAGGTCCGTGTGCCCTACGCTGCTGCCTTGGTCCCTGCCCTCCTCAGGCCCATGAGGTGGACACAGAAGGCCCAATACATACGTGACAGTGTGGCAGAAATAAGCCCCTCATCGGTGACTGTCACATTCCACTGCCCAAGCCGGGCGCCCACTGTAGCCCAAGAGAAGCGCCTGACCCTCGGCCAAAACTCCAGCCAAGAGGACACGTCGGCACTGCCACCACCTGTGGGCCAGTCGGTGACAGCCAGTGGCAGGCGGGACACTTGGGAACCTGTCACAGTTACCCAGGGTGTGCAGTGGCAGCGGCTCAGCGCTGTGAAGCGAAGCACTCTGGAGGCTGCTGCGTCTCAGCGCGGGGCGGGGGAGCCTGCCACTCGGCACACGGCACGCTCGAGACGGCTACTGTGGCGAAGCTACCCTGTGCAGTGATTTTGAGGTGGGATCTTGCTACATAGTTCAGGCTGGATTTGAATTCACTACACAACCCAGCTGACCTCAAATTCATGGCACTCCTGCCTCAGCTTCCCGAGTGCTAGGTTACAGGCATGCACTGCTTTGACCAGCTTGTGTGGTATTCTATTGCCGTTTATCCCCCCACCACACACACACACACACACACACACACACACACACACACACACACAAAACACAACCAAAAACACCTATAGCCAGTGTGATAACATGCCTGTAATTTCAGCATGCTGGGAGGCTGAGGCAGGAGGATAGCAAACTGGAGCCTGGCCTGGGTAACTGAGTGACAGCAAGAGCCTGATCACCAATCACCCTTCCACCTCCCCACAAAAAAACTGTGCTATCCCAGTGACCTCCTGAGCCAGGTCACACAACTCCAGGGCCAGGTCAACCTGTGGTGTGCTATGGAGGAGTCTTTGAAACTGGACCTGACTTTTTCTTTTCTTTTTGTCTTTTTGTGACAGAGTCTCACTATGCAGTTCAGGCTGGTCTGAACTCACTTTGTAGCCCAGGCTGGCCTCAAACTTGCAGTGATCCTCCTGCCTCAGCCTCCCAAGGGGGCCTTACAGGTGCGCACCATGCCCGGCTTGGACCTGACTCCTCTGGCATGGGAAAAGCAGCCCTTCGCAGAGCACGCGTGGCCACTTCCGTACTCTTGCCCTATCAGCTCAGAGCATCTTTGCCCAACAAGAATTAGCACCTGCCCATCATCAGGCTCAGAGAAGGTAGAAGACTTGCCCAAGGCACTGGGGCCCTGTGCCTGCCAAGGACGCAAGCAGGCAGCCCTGGGCTTAGCCCCAGCTCCAGAGGAAGCCAGGGCAGAAGGGAAGTAACTCGCCCAGGTTCCTCGAATTCCAACAGAGCCACACACAGAGCCGCGTGGGTCACAGAGCTCGGCCTTTCCTCAGTTCCACTCTGCTGGTCACAAAGAGATGAGACCACAGGGCAGGGAGGACAGTGACACGGCTTAGAGCAGTGACCCGGGAAGGGGTTGGGTGGTGACTCTGAGGCCATGCTTTAGCATTTGGTCCCTACTCCAGAACCACGAGCAGCCACCAAAGACTCAGAGGTGAAAAGCCACCAGCTCAGACCCACGTCTTGGGGCTGCTCTGCTGCCACAGAGTGGACTGGTCAGGCAGGGAGAAGGACCCTGAGCTTTCCCAATGCCAAGTGGACACAAAGACCCAGTGAGAAGGCTCTGGGGTGACCAACCCCAAGCACTTGGCCGTCCAGAGTGCCAATTTGCCTGTCGGAAAATGGCGGAGCTTGAACATTTCCAGCGCCTGGTGTCTGTCCCCTCCCCTGCCCCCCTCACCCCAGGGTGGCGTCCCCCCGCCCCACAGCAGTGCTCCCCAGTGATGCTGCCTCGGCTCCACCAGAGCGTCTCCCTGTGGGAGCCGGGGGGCTGCCGTGGCTGCACCTGCACGGCCTTCCTGAAACACTTCACTGGCTTTGCCCGACACCCTCCTGCCATTGCCTCCGAGCCCATGTCCTCTGATAACCTAGCCTCACCTCCCACCCAGGACTGAGACAGCGACAGCAGGCCTCTGGGCTCCTCTCCAGCCCTGGCCGCCGAGGGTGCTGCCGCTCTGCCCCCCTCCCCTGCACCCCGACTGCTCTCTGGGTTGCCCCTCTCCCTGGTTCCGCACCCGGTCAGCGAATCTTCATGGGGGTCCCCGCCTGCTGCCTGCGGTCTCGGCCAATGTCACCAGAGCCCGATCGAGCGGCTGGTTTTCTGGGAACTGCCTTCTTGGCCTCTGCTCGCCTTCATCCACACCCGGGCCCGAGAAAGCCATCCCCATCTCGTCACATCACCCTGGCCTCACTTAAGACCTCTGCCGACTTGCACCCCTCTTCCTGCCCAGCCCCGTGTCCCCCTGCTCCCAGGACCCTTCCTGCCAGCAACAGCAGCTCCCTCCGGAAGTCCCTCCGGGCGCACCAGGTGGCTCCCCTGGGGAAGCCCCTGCCTGAGCCACACCTCCAGCTGAGGGCCCCTCTTCTGCCCCACCCCCGGTGCCCACCAGCCCGTGCTGACAGCCAGGGTGTCACGGCACGCGCGGACCCAGATCCCCTGTGCCTCCATGGCTCCCGCACCTTCCCTGAGGGGAGACAGAGGTGACCTTGGGCTGTGAGCTACCAGCAGCCAGCGTGGCTGCCCCGGGCTGTGAGCTCAGGCTGAACCCACACCCTGAACTCATCCCCTCACCATGGCAGCTGCTATCTCTTCCGGGCTGTCCCCATCCAGATCGAAGCGGAAGGTCACCATCTTGCTGTTGTGGGTCTGCAGCTGGCACTCAACCACTCTGTCGCTCTGGTTGGAGACCTTCAGAGTCAAAGTCAGCCAGGGCAAGGTTGATGCCTGTGTCCGAGTCACATGAGTGCCCGCTCTGCCAGGCTGACTCCTGCCCAGTGCCCGCCTGCACAGGAGACCGGCTGCCCTGGGGCACTGGCCATACACCCTGACCCCTGCTCCTTCCCTGCCACTCCCCACTCTCCAGCACCAACACCACTCGTACATTCGTGACCCGCAGCCGGGAGCGGGGTCTGCGCCGGGGAGTCTTCCCTAGGGGTCTCCGTGTGTGCCCCGTCCCCTCGCCCATATCACTGAGGCCCGACGCTGCATCTGAGGCACAGCTGCAAAGGGCAAGAGAAACGGAGGTGTCTGAGGGGACCCCGGGACCCCAGAGCTCCCCATGTCTCAGCCTGGCACCAGCACTCCCACTCCCAGTCCCCCAAGGCATACCTGTCCCCAGGGGAGAAGTCACTGCCAGGGACGGAACGCGGGACGGAGACCGAGAAAGCCTGAAACGGGGTTTGTGAGGTCAGGGCAAGCCGGCTGCTCGGGCCAGGGTATGACCCCGAGGCACCTAAGGACACCAGACGGGGAGGACAAGCAGGGCATTCACAGTGTGGGGGTGGGTCAGAGGTTTCGAAAGGCCAGGGCACTGCACCACATCCCCCACTCACCGAGGGCAGATGGAGCTGCGGCTCAGCAGGGCTGGAGGGCACCTCCCCGGGGGGCGCCAGGGCAGGGTCTGCGGTGTCCAGGAAACCAGAGGAGCTGAGGTAGCCATCAGTCTCACAGTCCGCTGGTGAGGGATGATGGGGTCACACAGAGAGCAAAGGTGGGGTGGTGGGGGGGCCTCAATGGACTGCAGGGGCTGTGGGGAGCAGGCTCTGGGGCCGTGGCCCCACCCTGGTGACTCACAGGTGGTGGATGAGTAGCTGGCATGGCGGAAGAGGAAGGACTGGTGCTGGTCCGCCTCCGGCTCCTCAGGCTCCGGAGGGAAGGCGCCAGGGGCTGCGGGAGCCTCAAGGACCGTCGTGGGCACAGGCCCCGGCTTGGGTGGCAGGGCCTCCAGCTCCTGAGCCCTCCGCAGCTTCTCACGCTTCCGCTGGATGGCGGTGACCCGCTCACGCACAGCCCGGGCCACTGGCTGGTAATCGGCCTCGCAGACCAAGCCCAGGGCCACCTGGGATGGGGATGAGGAGACCACTTGGGACCCAATGTGACGCCGGCAGAGGCCTCCAGGGTTCAGGGATGGAGGAAGGAGCCATCAGTGAGCAGCCACTGAGCTGGGCGCTGGTGAATTCCCAGTATGGCCACCAACATGTCCTGTCAGTGGCACTGGGAGATATCTGGCCACCCTTGCAACTGCTGCTCCTCTAGAGGAACCCGAATTCCCCTCCCCCTGCCAAGTGCAGCCCCCAGCCTTCCGCCTCCACCTCCCAGGTCCACATCTGCAGTGGATGCTGGTGGCGTGGAGGGGACCACACCTCAGCACTCAGTGCAGTCCTGGCCAGGCGTGGTGGTGCACACCTGCAATCCCAGAACACTGGAGGCTGAGGTAGGAGGATCACTGAGAATTTGAGTCCAGCCTGACCGACACAATGTGTTCAAGCCAGCCTGAACTACAAAGTGAGACCGTGTCTCAAAAAACCAACAACAAAATCCAAACCCCACATGGTAATGAAGGAAGGACCATCCTGGAGCGGACAGTTCTGAGTGTGGAGGAAGATGAGAAAAAGAACAAGGAAGAGACAAAAGGGGGGGTGAACCAAACCGGGCGAGCAGGACCATAGATAGGGTGGAGAGGGCTGCAGGGGTCAGGATGCAGGGGTAAGTGCAGCGAGTTAGGGCTGAAGACCCACAGGAGGTGCCGCCAGCGCCGCTGCTGTCTCCGCTCACCATCTCCTGGGCCACCTCCTCAGCCACGTCCCGGCCCAGCTGGAACAGGAACTCGATGGCCTGGTTGTCCCTCGGGCGCCCCCCTCGCCGCACGTCCTCCATGCGCAGCCAGAGCTTGAGGTCCGGCTTCTGGCCGTCGTCCTCCTCGGCCAGCTCCACGTGCACCCCGCGCTCCTCGCGGAAGAAGGCATGGGTCAGCAGGTCCTGGATGGTGAACCTGGCGGGGCTCGGGGTGAGCGGGACGGGCACCCTCCCTGCCCTCCCCCGCCCGTGTCCCGCCCGCGCCCCCACCTCTCCTTCTTGTCTGTGCGGATACAGCCTTCGATGATCTGCTTGACTTCCGGCATCTTCACCTTGTAGAAGCTGTTCGGCTTGGTGCCCTGCGGGAACAGGGATGTGAAGTGTGGCCTCTCGGCTGGGCATGGTGCCTGCTGCCCAGGGTGGGTGCCAGCATGAACCTGAACAGGGCGACTGCTGAACCTTATGCCTCTGGCCACCCACCCCCCAGGGTAACCAGAAGGATCTGACGAGAAGTGGGCACAAGTTTGTAAATGCTTGGGTACCCCTGTGGGTTTGTGCCCGTGTGTGTCCACCTATCTGGTATCCTTTAGTGTGCACCAAGGCACCGTGGACAGGGTTTGGCTATGCAGCCCAGGATGGCCTCTGAGTGATCCTTGTCTCAGCCTCCCAAGTGCACACCAGAGGATCTTTTCACCCAGCCCATCTCCAGGAAGAAAACGGCACCCACTGTAGCCCAGCTGGAGTAGGAAACTGGGGGCCGTCAGAGCCTGCTCCCAGCCCCTCTCACCGACGTGACCTTGCGGTAGATCTGCGCAGCATTCTGGCACTCAGAGTACGGGTACTCGGAGGTGGCCATCTCCAGCATGCACATGCCAAATGCATACACGTCCACGGCTTCGTCATACTTCTCCTCGTACATCTCGGGGGCCATGAATTCTGGGGTTCCTGTGGGATCCACGGCAGGGGTCAGGCTGCTGGGCCTTCCCCCAGGCCCACCCTTCCACCAGGGCACACAGGGGCCCGCAGGCCTGGGGCCTCCCGTGGTTCCGCAGCTGCGTGCAGCAGGAAGCCCTGAGGGAGGCGGGGAAGGGCCCAGGCTCTTTGCATAGCGGGGTGGGGGGCCATGGCACAGGCCCTCCTAGGGGACGTACCAATGACGCTCTTGGCAAAGGAGGCACGCTTGAGTGTGGCCAAGCCCAGGTCCCCAATTTTGACAGAGCCCGTGGGCCCAGTGATGAAGACATTGTCGCATTTGAGGTCCCGGTGCAGGATGGGGGGCACCCGGGAGTGCAGGAAGTGCAGGCCCCGTAGGATCTGGCGGCTCCAGCGCTGAAGGACCCTGGGCTTCATCTCCCGGAAGCGCCGCAGGTACCTGGGTGTGGGTGACACCAGGGCGGAGGTGGGGAAAGGGCCCTCTTCCCACCCTGCCGCTGGCTCTGCATCCGCCACCCACGTCACAGCCTGGCCAGGCCCTCAGAAGAAACCGAGTCAGGGTTTAGAGCACGGGTACCGGGGGCATGAGTAAAGCCCCTGGGCCTTGGAGGAGGCCGAGTCAAGGGTGAAGGGGGACTGCACAGAGGCTCCCCAGGCAGAGGCGACCCCACGCTTTTCTCGGAGGGAGGCAGGGACAGGGCCAGTTACAGAGCGAGGTGGGAGGCGGTGCTGGGAACTGGGTTTGTCTGGAATTAGGCTGCGGCATAAGGACTTTGAGAATAGGTTAGCAATGTGGTCTTTACTGCCAGGGTGCAGGAAACCTTGGAAGGGTTTAAGGAAGGAGTCACAGGTCGGATCCTCTGGGCTGTGGGAAGAGGGAGGGCAGAGCCGGCCTGCAGGCCGCTGCGGGGGACAAAGGGAGCAGCAGGTCAGGAGCAGGCAGGGAAAGCCCGGCGGCTGGGGACAAGGCTTTCTCCCAGGGCACGACCGGCTGGCTGCGTGGGAAGCGGGAGGGGCGGGGGCAGAAAGCAGCGGGCCCCGCCCCCACGCCACCCCAGAGCTCACGTCTTGAGCGTGCCCGAGGTCATGAGTTCGGTGACCAGCACGATGCAAACCTGGCCCCTCTGCACGGACTTCCAGGAGTCATAGAAGCGGACGATGTTGGGGTGCTGCAGCCCCTTGAGCATCTCCACCTCCTCAGAGAAGCGCTGCCGCTCGGCACGCGATAGCTTCCGAGTCTGTGGGTGGGGGATGGGGGATGCGGTCAGGTCTGGACTCCAGGGACTGGACGAAGCAGCATGGAGAGCGCCCCAGAGAAGGCGAGGGTCCAGCCCATAGATGGGATTTAGCTCTAGCATCACCCTTACACTGCTCCTGGGTCCCCTCAGGTAGCCCGGGACACGCCCCTCCTGGGCTGGCCAGGACCCCCGCTGGACACAAGCGCCTTTATGCAGCCTGGTCCAGGATTTCTCAGCTCAATAGTGCCTTTGTGGCCAGCCTGGTGGCCGCAGGGCTGGCAGCGGGCAGGCAGCGGGCAGACGGCTGGCAGGGATCTGGGGCCACTGAGGGGTTGGCCCCAGAAACTGGGAACTGCCAGATTCAGACAGACGGTGAGGGTGTGAAGGAAAGTGCTCGGAAGGATCCAGGAACCGGGCCCAGAGCCACCCCCGCCCACCCCTGCCCCACTCCCGGCTGTCCCCCTCAGCGCTGGCCTGGAGCCTGAGCACAGCCCTGGGACCAGCAAGGAGGGAGGGGCCCTTCCAGGGTGAAAGTGGGGGGACCTCTCCCAGGGTGTGCCCCCTAATCTGAACCGGGATCTTCTGGGGGCATAGCTGGCTGGGTCCTCCCCACCCACATCAGAGTGGGAGCGTCAGGAGGCAGGTCCCGCCAAGCAGCGTCCTCTGGGATCCCGAAGGACAAACCCAGGGGGCAGAGGGATGCAAGGCAGCACTGACTCGTGCTTCTGGTCCTCTTCCCACAGCTGGGGAGAAGCCCGGTGGTCAGCCTGCTGCAGACTGCCCTGAACCCTTCTGGGGTAGACAGGACATGGCAGGCCAGCCTCCAGCCTCCGGTCCATAAAGGGAATTGGTCACTGCACAAGGCTCAAGAGGGAGAGGTGGACAGTGTGAGGTCAGGAGACTGGAGGGCTGGCCCCAGCCACGAACTGGCCCCCCTGCCAATTTTCAGCTCTCAGGGAGCTCAGGACACTTCACAGTGAGAGTGCGCCTGCGGAGAAGCCACTGCACACCCCTGCCTCAGTTTCTCCTTTTGGGCCCAGCTGGGGTCCCATAGGTCGCCTGGCCGGGGAAGGGGGGTCTAGACATGCGGCAGGGAGAACACGTCCTCCCTGGCTGCGGCCTCATGGGACCCGGTCCGGTCCCGCCCCGCCCCCGGGGCACCGCCGCACCTGCAGCTCGCACCAGGCCACCTCCACCGTGGTGTCGGTGTCCAGCCCCCGGTACACGGTCTTGAAGGAGCCGCGCCCAATCTCGATGTCAAACTTGAGGTACCGGCCGTCCGGGGACATCGCCACAGCCTGAGTCTCTGTGTCCTCCTCCTCCAGCTCCCGCCGTCGCTCCCGGGCCGCCGCGTCAGGGCTCCCTGGCGCCTCTCCCGGCTCCGGTGCCCCGGGTGCCGCCGCAAGCTCGGTGAGCGCGGAATCCGTGGGCGGCGCCGGGGCGGCTGCGGGCCACGCGCCCTCGGGGGGCTCTTGGGAGGCGGGCGGTGGGCTGTACACGGGGCCCGCGCCTGCGAGGTCTGGGGGGTCAGGGGTCTCGGGGTCGGGCGCCGCGGGCTGTGACCAGGAGCTCAGCAGCCCCAGGTCCACGGAGCTGCGGCGGCCGGGGCGCGGGGCGCGCGGCCGGGGCTCAGCCCGTCCCGAGAAGCGGCGCGCGCGGCGGGCTGGGGGCCCCGGGCGGGACGGCCCCGCGGGGCCTGGGGGTGGCGGGAGCCGCAAGCCCACGTCGGCCTCAGTCTGGGACATCGGGACCGCGGGGTCTCCGGCCCAGGGTGCCAGCGTCGGGAGGACAGGGCTGCGAGCCTGGCGACCGACCGGAGAGGCGCGGCAACGGCTGCCGGCGAGTGCGCAGCGCCCGAGCTCGGCCCGCCCCGCTCACCTGGCCCCGCCCCGCGCCCCGCCCGTGTGTCCCTCGCGCTGACCGAGTGCGGACCTGTTGTGTGTCGGGCACGGGGACAGGGGCAGCAGCGGAAGTGCACGCGGGGGGCCCCAGGCCTGCTGGGGGAGGGGGAGGCCCCGTGGCCTGCGCGCCCCAGATAAGGCCGGCTCCCCGTCCTATCAGCTGGAGCGGCCCCAGGCAGACACGAAGGTCAGTGGAAAGGACTGGGTTTGCCGGCCTCCCCCGCTGGTCAGCGTAGGGCCGGGTGTGCGCGCCGGGGGCAGGGCGAGCCCTCCCACCCCGCAGCCCTGCCAGCCCGCAGCCGGCCCGGCCAGACAGGCTGTTTTCACCGTGGGCTTTTCCCTCTTCAGTGTGCCAAAGCCCCCAGGTAAACCAAAGTCCACATCCGGTTTACCCGTTCAACTCCCCGGTCACCACCATCCAGAAGGACGGCAGGAGGGGCTGTGCGGGCTGGGCTGCCTGCCCCCCAACGCGGCCTACCCACAGGCCTTGCTGCACTCCGGAGGCCAGCAGGCCGTGGCCACTCAGGCAGTAACGCACAGGCAGGCAGCTGCAGTTGAGACTTTAGTAGCATAAAACGGCGGAGCCCTCCTCACTGCCCTCCCTCAGGGCTCAGGGTCTGCACTTTGTGGGGAGGGTGGCGGCAGCAGCAGGGCTCCCACACCCCCTTGGAAGCACCAGCACCAGCCCAAGAGGGGAGATGGAGGCTTCGGAGGCGCCTTCGTGCCAGACACCTCTGCACGTGGGGCTTAGGGACAAGCAGGGAGGGAAAGAGAAGCGTCTCTTGTCCCCGCACCCCGGGCTCTCCTATGCCACAACAGACAGACAGACACCCATCCCTGTATCCCAGCCTCAGGCCTGGAGCCTTGCGGAGTCCAGTGGGGTCACAGATCCAGTCTGTGGGGACCCTGGGACCCTGGCAAAGTGAGAGGTGAGGACATGGAGCAGCTCTGCTAGAAGAACTTGACGCCACGGCTGTCACCCAGTGTGATGATCTCGGCCTTGTGTTCCTGCTGCAGGGCCTGCAGAGCCCTCAGGAGGGTCGCCTCATCCAGCCCGTGGAACTCTGGACAGGGAGAGCGGGCAGTCAGGGACACGTGGTTCCTCAGAGGACTGCAGATGGCTATCACCTGGAGCTCAGCCCACCCAGGTTAAGGTATGAGTCGCTGCACCACTGCAGCTACCACCCCACTTCCTGGTACTCCTTAGGAGCAGGGGTGGAAGGAGGCTGAGTCAGGCTTATTTCCCCTTCCCTGGTATTCCTGCAAACTCTGCCCCCAAGCTCTCTTTTCCTCCTCCATTATTTGATGCCCTGGTGAGATACCAGCAGCCATAAAAAAGGGGCCCTGATGACCTAGGGCCAGGCCCTTGTGGCTGAGCACACTCTGGCTGCACACTGGTGTGGGTCAGGAGGCCCCGTCCGGGCACTGAGTCTAGCCAGTACCAAGCTCCACTCTCCGGAGCTGGACAGGATTGGGGCTGGGCACCTAGCGCCAGTCATGGATCTGGAGATGTGGCAGATACGAGAGAGCGGGGAGACAAGTAAGGCAGCGGGCAAGCCCTGGCAGGCTGGCTCACCTCACCCCACTCGGGCTCAGTGCAAGCCAGGAGCTGGCATTCTGAGGAAGCCCCAGCGGTGGGCTGGGCCCAGCCCCGCGGCCGAGCTGAAGTCATGGGGTGATGGTGGGAGCGGCAAGCAGAGGCCTGCAGGCGGGGGGAGGGGAGGGGGGGCAGCCAAAAGCCCAAGACTATGGGGCGGCCAGGGCCTGGCAGGGGAGGAGGCAGCACCCCAGGGCCCCTGGTGAAGCCTGACACTCCTGGGGACCCTGGGGATTAGGACCAGAGAAAAGAGCTAACAAAGCGTGTACAATATGTAAAAATCAGAGCCCTTCCCAAAACCAGAGTATTTAAGTGGGCTGGGGGTGTTGGCCCAATCCTTCAGCTGACACCCACGAATCTTGAGCCCTCTATAAAATAAGGGGTGAAAGACAGCCTGAATCAGCAAGGGAGATGATTTCAAATTCCAGGCTGCGTCGCCCGCACTGGCTCCTCAGCTGGCATCGACAGCAGCAAACCTCAATTTCCTGGGTCACCCATACCCCGAAGAGCGGGTAACACATGGGCCGTACCCCTGGGAAACTGCATGTACAGCCCTGCAAACAAAACTAAGGAGTTTCTCGAATCTGAGTGGTAGACAGAATCTTTCAGGTGTGGGTTGAGAACTTTAGTGTGAGATGCAGGGGCAGAAAAATGGGAAGCCTGAGTATCGGGGAACCAAGATCAGGACAGGTTTCTGAGGCAGGAAAAGCGTTACCTTCACCCTCGGTGTCCTCCCCGCTGGTCAGTTCATACAGGGTGAACACAGAGTTGTTCTGGCCACTCCTGGAAACCTGTGGACACCGAAAACCAGGGTTGAATGAAGACCAAGAGTCTCCTGGGAGAGGGCAAGTTCAGCAGCTCCGTGGCTTTCATCCAGCATTGGTCCCTATTCCCGAACCAGGGTTGTCACCCCTGCAGTGGCCCCAAACCACAAACCCTGCAGGTGCTATATTTGTGTGTGTACACACACACACGGCGAACCACCAGACCACAGGCCTTCACGTGTCCGCAGAGTGACCTCTCGCTCTGCCCGCATCCCTGCTCAGGCATGGGCGGGGTGTCTGTTATATTTAGGTTGCTGATGCTCCCTCCTCTCCCTTTCCCACGGGAAGATGTGGGACTGGTGGTGGCTAGAAATTCGGGGGCCAGTGTTCGGTCCCCACACCCACACTGGCTCAGATGTTGCACTGATGTAGACAGCCCTGTAAAAGCTGCACTGTGGAAGAGGGCCCTGTTTCTTTGCCCTTCCTTTCCCCATTTATCTCCTGTGGCCAGAGGCTCTGGCCAACAACAGCATTTGTGGGTCCCAGTGCCACAGTCTCCAAATACGGCCTCACACTGCCTCTGGCCTCCTTCTGGAAAGGGAAGTTCTGTACAGTCAGAGAAACTGAGTCACTGCCCTTGCTCTTTCTGCCACTTCCTCATTTGGCCAGGTGTATTCTGGGAACACCAGGTATATGCGGGCACACGTACTATTCCCTTCTGCCATGGGTCACTGCTCAGTATATGGATGCGGGATGGTCTCACCCACTGATAAATGAGCTTCCCCCATTCTTCTGGCCTCCGCCACATGATCAGGAAGCTAGACTTGTTCTTATCCAACCACTCCAGGTTCCCTGTAAAACAGAGACTTAGGAAATCATGCTCTGAGCCAGGCGTGGTGGTGTACTCCTGTAATCCCAGCACTCGGGGGGCTGAGGCAGGAGCATCGTAGTGAGTTCAAGACCAGCCTGGGCTACCAAGTGAGCTCAAGGCCGGCCTGAACTGCACAGAGAGACCTTGTCTCAAAAAGACAAAAAAAAAAAAAAAATCATGCTCTAAAAAAGGACAAAAGAGGCCAATACCAAGGTGGGTCAATGTGGAAAAGACTGCTTTGAGAGTGAGAGACTCTATATTTATTTTACTATTATTGACAAGGCACCCATTCTCCTTATTCCACCTCTTTAGGCTCAGGGCACAGGTAAGAGCTATTTCAATTTAAACTGGGGGGAGAGCCAGGAACCAAGCTGTCTACTGTACAGAACACTGGGCTTCAAGCCAGTGCAGAGAAAAAAGTTATTAAGGAGACCTGTCCTAATCTGCCCTCAGAAATCCAAGTAGGAAGAAATACAAGGAATCGGGAGGTAATGAACCCACCTTTCTTCCTCAGTTCCTCTAACACAATCTGGATCGATTCCACAGGGAGCTTCCCTGGTTAAGGGTTAAGGAATGGCATACATGGGAATTAATCTGGCTAAAAATTCTCAGCCAATCCCGTGCTGAGAACCACCTGCCGGGCTGGAGATTCAGCTCAGCGGCCTTGCAAGCAAGCGGTCGTGAGTTCCATCCCCCCCCCACCCGTGCCGATTACATACATACATACATACTAGAGAACCACCTGCCCTCTACACACACACACACACCCATGCCGTTTCTGAACAAGATATACAGTAACATTTTGTGACTACTGGGGAGAGGGGTGTCTTCCAATGAGAACTTTAGCTGGTGAAAGGTGCCACCCTTTCAGCCTTCCTCAGCTTTTCTCCACAGGTGTTTTGGGAACGCATCAGGCATGAAATGACCCCTACTTCCTTATTTCCCGGAAGGCGTGGGACGGGAGAAGAAAAACCACTGAAAGTCGCGCCAGGTGTGAACCTCATCCAGAGGGGACCAGAGATCCAAATAGCCAAAAGGGCAGCGGTTTAGAGCTCGGGTCAGCCTCAGGGCACCGATCCTAAGAACCAAGCACTGGACACTGTCCAGGACGAGAGGGTTGGTATGTGGGAAGCGAATGGGTGTCGGCTCTTCCCCGTGTCCAGGTTACCGGGAAGCCGGGGCGGGGGTGGGGCGGGAGGAGCCGCCCGGGCTCGGGGCGAGCGTGCAGCGCGCAGGATACGCTGCAGCTTGGCGTTGTTGAAGAGCGGGCTCTCCTGCGCCTCCATCACCGTCATGCTCGACTGTTTGTGCAGGCGACAGAAGGACAGGACCAGCGAGCACCAAGCAGCCAACTGCTTCTGCCGCGTGTCCACATTGGGCTGTAACCTGCAGGCGGGGTCAGAGGGCACGGGGTCAGCCCTCGTCCTGGCGCGTGTGGGGAGGGGCGAGGGGGTCGGAGGAGGGGGCGGCGGCGGGGTCCTCTCCCCCTCCCAAGCGAAGCATCGGGGCCGAGCCCAGGGCCCCGGGAAGCGGAGGGAGACACAGCGGGGCTTTCCGGGGTTGGAGCCTCACGTAAAGAAGGGCGGGAAGCGATACTGCCACGGCCACTCGAAACTCATCGCCATCGTAGTAGCCCCGGAAACCCGGAAACTGCAGGGGACTTCCGGTGTCCCCCTCAGCGCGTCCGGGCGGATAGCGCAGCACAAAGGTTCCGGAAGCTGGGAGGCCCAACGACAGCGTCCCGGGCCATTATTCTACGGGGCTTTGGCCAATGGAACGGCAAGAGGCCTGGGGAGGGAGTCTCCTGGTTCAACTCCAGAAAAGGGTAATGAATTCCCGAGAACAGCGCAGCTAGAAGAATGCAAGCGGATCGGGTCTCCTGCTGGCGGCTGTCTCTAATCGCAGCCCTCTGGAGGCTGAGGCAGGAGTGCAGTGAATTATACCCCATCCATGGAGGGGGAGGAACCAAACCTAGTTACTGAGCCTCTGATTCCCTGCAGGTCTCACTGCTGGGCCCTCAGAGCATCCCAGGGACCCTGTGGTTTCCACTGAGTCCCCATCACCCAAAAGTGAATGCGCAAACTTCTCCGTGTTCTTCAGCCCGCTCCACCGCCTCTCTGTTCTCTGCAGAATCCTTTCACTCCCGTCTCACGAGAGGGAGGCTAGGTCTGTCCTCTCTCCCTCTCTGGCACCATGTCCAGGCCATCCCTCAAACACTCCTCCCCACTCTTACAGGGCTTATGTTTTGGACTCGGAGGAAGAAGCGTCACTGTTCCTTCCCTGGCTCGGCCCCGCAGCCTAGCTCTTTGCTCTCCTCTCCGGCCTCCTCATTACCTCCTTGCCTCGCTCCCTTTGCCCTGGCTTCTCTCACTGAGGCTATAAACATGTTCAGGTCACACTGTGTCTTAGTTACTTTTGTTGCTGAGACAAAATACCTGACAATCCAAATTAAGGGATGAAAAGTGTATTTAACTCACAGTTTGTGGAGGTTTCAGTCATAATCATCTGGCTCCAAGGCAGGGTGGGTAGCAGAGGGGCAGCCATTCGTGGCCACAGCAGACAGCAAAAGCAGCAAAAGCCACAGGGGAAACATGCTCCTTTCCCCTTTTTCTCTTATCTAGACTGCTGGGATTAGGGCACTGCCAGTCCAGTCAGTGGACTGATGCACTGTCACCCAGCCTTAATCCCAGCTCCCTTAACCCCAGCATTGCACTAGGAATCAGTCACAAACTAGATTCAGCTATCTTCGAAAAAGCCTCCCCATGACAGCATGGGGGGACATCTAGACACAAACCATAACACCCCACTTTAAAAACACATGCAGCCTTCAACTCTGCCTGCTCCATTTCATGTGTTCCATAACCTTTTCCTTTATCAGAGCCGCCCTTCTTCCTGGTCCACAGTGAGACCAACATTCACTGGGTCAGTGAGCTAAGCTTTCAACGAGCCCCACTTCCTTCAAGACCACCACTTCCCTGACCCATTTATCCCTTCTACGCCACCTCCCTGACCTACCCTCTGTCTCCTTCCCCCTTATTTTTTTTTTTTTGTACTGTCGATCAAACTCATGACCTCGAGCCTGGTGCTGTGCCTCTGAGCTATCCCCCCAGCCCCTTCCCCCTATTCTTCAAAGATGAGTGCTTCCTAGGAGTCAGACCTCAGCCTTCTCCTTTTTTCTCCACCTTCTCTCTTCGGGCTTTCATCTCTTTTACAGGCTCATATTCCATTTCTATGCAGAAGGTCCCCAAGCCTCTACTTCCACATCCAACCACTTCCCACCTCTCCCACCCTCATTTCCAATTCTCTGTGGGACACTGGAGCCTCTTCCACTGCAGGAATGACATTTTCTTTTTTTCTTTTCTTTTCTTTTTTTTTGGCACTGGGGTGTGAACTCACAACCTCAGGCTTGCCAGGCAGGCGCTTAAGCCACTGAGCTAAATCCCAGGCCCAGCAGGGACATTTTGTATCACTGCTGTCATCTTCTGTCTAGTAACCTATGTGCAAAGTCCAAGTCACCCACCGCTAGCTTCTCTCCTTCATCCCTTAGACCCAAAACCTGCTGACTGGATTCTCTGTCTTTAATCATCTCCCCACATAGCTTTCTTTCCCGCTTCCCCATCTCCAGTTCACCTTCCCCACCTGGACTACTGTCATCACTCTTTGCAGGGTTTCTGTTTCCTTGGACACAGGTCAGCTTCCTGACTAGATGAACCCCAGCAAGGGCAGAATCCAGACCGTATCTTTGCAGTGCAGTGTGCACATAAGGGCTTGCACTGCAGGCCCCTGGTGGATATGAGTAAAATGCATGAAGACAAATGCCAAGAAGGGGTAGATACAACTTGGGAAAGGCAGATATATTCACGGAAAAAGAGCAACTTCCTTGGGAACTGCTCTCTGGATAGAGACATGGGTCTCAGAATGAGCAGGAGCATTCCGGAAACACGTCAGAAGGTGGCTGTGCGCATGCTCGGGAGGAGGTGCTGAGGCTGAGGGTGCTGCCAGGAGACAGGTGTCCCAGCTGAGAAGGGTCTTGTTCTGCACATGTTCTTGGTGCCCGGTCAGATGTGTCCTGGGAAGGGCTGGACATGCGTGCCCTCCGATGGGAACTGGCCCTGACTGTCTGAGAAACACTGTCCATATCCATATCCATGTGGGCAGGACGGGCCGGGGAAGCCCCTAGATTGGCGATGTCTCAGGAGACAGACGGAAGAGCTGAGACTTCATCTGAGGGTTCCCTGACCCCAGAGCCCAGCGCACCTCAGTCTTAAGCTGCTTCTCCATCACATTCATCATCCGGTCGTTGGCCCTAGTGGGCACCAGGGGGCAGTGTGAGGTTGGGCTGTAGGCCACATCGTGGGCTGGACAATGCAGGATGAAGGCCAGGCACCCAGGGTTGGGGGAGTGGCAGGCCCCCTCCCCTGCTGCCTCTGGCCTCCATACTGAGGTCCTTGGGGAGAGACGGAGGCTGCTCCACAGGTTTCCCCCTCCGGGCCCTGGGAGTGGGGGAGGCATGAAGAGGAGCAAAGGCTGAGTGAGCAGGTAGCCGCCTGCCTCCTCTCAGCCCCACCTTCCTGCCCCTCCCCCAGCCTCCCCAGGCCTGGGCCCAGCACCCTCCGGACAGACCAGACCGGAAGGGAGTCTCTTCCTGCTCACTTCCCAGAGCTGGGTCTGGACAGGGCAGGGAAGGCCCCTCCCGGGAGGAAGGAGTAAAAGGCTGCGGCCTTGGCATGGGGGTGGGGGGCGGTGAAGGGAAGCCAACCAAGGGCCAGCACCCGATGCCTGTGTGATTGGCATTGATTCCCCCAGGGAGGTGACATTGTACAAAAAACAAAACGTTTTATTTTGAAGGTTACAAAACTGGCGCCAGGATCCCAGTGCCAGGCTCTGAAGTGGCAATGAAGGGCAGAGGACAGAAGGAGAGGGGGCAGGGAGGGGAAAGGTGGCGACCACCTCCGCGGTCAGTGCTGCCCGCCTCAGGCCTTCACCTCCGTGCCCTTGCTCCTCCACACCACCAGCGTGACGAAGAAGGGGATAAGGCAGATGGGGGCTATGATCATGGCCAGAAGCACGTCTTCCGGGGGGTCGCTTAAGGTGGGCTGCTCCAGCGAGCAGTTGGCAAAGTGCAGCTGGTGGGTCTGGACGATGACCCTCTCGGCCAGAGGGTTGGGGAAGCCCAGGCTGAAGACTTCCGCCTCCACCTCCAAGCAGTCACGCAGGGCACTATAGGGCCTGGCCAGAGACAGGGTGAGTGCCAGGCTCACGCCCCCCGCCCCGGGCTGGGCCACTGGCACCATCCTACCTGCTGATCACGGTCCAGTTGCACCAGTCCTTCTCCAGGACGTCCATGTGCTCCTTATACTCGGCCCAGCACAGTTGGGCACTGGCCTCATAGCTGTCCACCACCTGGCCTGTGGGTACAGATGTTCAGGGTGCAGCCCCTGTCCTGTCTGCAACACGTGGACCCTCCTAAAGTGTCCCCCGCAAGACCCTTCTGGCCGAGGGGAGGGTCCTGGTGCTGGAGTCTTTTATTAATGACTTCCATGTGCACGTCTGCCAATCACGCCACACACACCCTTTCTGGAATCTTCTCCCCCACCTGTCTGGGCAGCCAGCCCAATGTCGTGCAGGGCCTTTGCAGAAGGAGAGTGAGAAAGCTGGTGGGGAACTCTGAGAGATTCTGAGGGCTTTGGCGGGGCCACACCCTTGGGAGAGACACACATCACATCCCATCGCACCCCACCCCACCATGCAGCGCTGGCTTTCCAACCCAGGCCCCCTGTCGCTGCCCTCGGTACCCACCTTCTGACTTCCGGTCGTCCGCGGTGGGGAGAGGCTGAGCCAGGGTCTCCCCGGGGCAGAGGGCAGCTGTGGGAAGCAGAGGGGAGCAGGGTGGGTGGTGGGGGCTGGGTAGGGGGCGGGGTGAGGGTGGGGGTGAAACCCCGGGAGGCCCTCCGCCTTGGAAGGACAGGAGTCCTCCTCCAGGAGGGGAAGGGCACACTGCCAAGGCCCCCTCACGTCCTGGCCCAAAGCCCCTGCACCCTCGCCAGCCGTCGGCCGACAGTGCCACGGCCTGAGAGTCGCCCTCCCACCCGGGTCCCCCCATCCGATCCCAGGATCCCTGGCGCGCTCACTGCCTAGGGCGAGCAGAGCCAGCAGCAGACGGAGGCGCGCGGCCATCGCGAGCAGCGGGCGCCCCTCTCTGTCCCGGCGGCAGCGCAGGGCGCAGGAAGCCGCGCGCTTCCTTGCGGCCGGGCGGCGGCGGCCACGTGGGGGGCGGGGGCCGGGCCTGCTGGACAGCTCCCCCGCCCTGCTTGCCATGGGCCCTCCCGGTGCAAGCCAGGCAGCGCGGAACTGGAGCCAGGGCCTTTCCCAGGGACACCCACGGGTGTCAGCCATACCCGGGGGGGGGTGGAGGCCAGTAGCTCACTGAGCCCCAGACAGAGGGGAAGGCCAGGTCCAGACATCCCTTCCTGGGGTCCAGCGAGGACCGGATGCAGGAGGAAGCCAGGCCCTGTGGTGCAGGGACGCACCGCCCGGGAGTTCATGGCACTGAGCCCAGGGCCTGGCTCCCTCAGCCCCTCACGGCTGCGTGGTGACCACCAGCTGCAGAGGAAGCCAGCGCGCAGGCAGAGCCCAGGACTGGATGGAGTTCAGGAGCTCTGGGCCCCGGGTCCAGCTTCCTACTTCCCCGCTGTGCAGCCTCAAAGGTCACCGCCTTCCTGTAAAGCTCAGGCATCGCCCCCTCCTTCCACCACAGCCTCAGTCACCCTGATGGTGCACACAGTGGTCCTTCTTCCCTGGAGGCTCGCCGAACTCACAGCCCAGGAAAGCCCTAGACAGAAGCCGCCGCAGCGCCGTGGGCCTGGAGCAGCCGAGGGGCCTGGGAGCTGTCTCAGCTGAAGCCAGCCCCGACTCCCGGACACACCACGCTCAGCATCGAACAGGCCTGAGCGCTGCCAGACGCCACTCGTCCTCCCGGCGTGTGGCCCGGCCTCCACCAGGGCTGCCCCTTCCACTCTGTGTCTCTGGACCCAAGCTCTTGCCTCGTGGCCACGGACAGCCAGTTGCCCTCTGTGGCCTGAGTGTCATTCTCACCCAAGGCAGGGGGGACGCATGCCCCCAAGCCCTCCTGGTAGTGACCATTCCTGCGTGATGCAGAAAAGAGCCAGCAGCCTCAGAGCTGCTGCAGTCCAGGGACCAAGCCTGCCCCGCTCCTCTCCCCGGGAGCCTCCGTCGCTAGGAGCAGGCTTCAGTGGGAGGCTGTGCAGGCAGGGACAAGGAGGGCTGGAAGGCCTTGCCACTGGGGCTGGGGACTGCGGTTGATGTTGATATCCAAGGTGTCAAGAACAAATGCTGGGTTCTCATTAGGGCAGCCTGGCATGATGGACACAAAGACAGACACTGGTTCCAACTGTTCTTCTTTGTTTACAGTAGGGTCACACTATGTAAGCCAGGCTGGCCTCATACCAGTGGCAACCCTCCTGCCTCAGCCTCCCTAGTGCTGGGATGGCAGGTGTGCGCCACCATACCCAGCCCCTGGTTAAGATTCTGAAGGCAGCTTCTTGTGTGGTCTTTGCTTTGTGTTGAGGCCTTGGGCAGGTTGGTTCCCAATTCTAGAGCTGCACATCCTCATTTGATCTTAGAATCAAAAAGGGTTCCTTTCTCTCTCTCTCTTTTTTTTTGGTCATTTTGAAACAGGGTCTTGCCATGCAGCTCAGGTTGGCTTTGAGCTCACTTTGTAGCCCAGGCTGTTCCCGAATTTACAATGATCCTCCTGCCTCAGCCTCCTGAGTGCTAAGATTACAGGAGTGCACCACCATGCCCCATTTAGAAAGTGTTCTTTTCAGCCTGCAGTAGAGGCGAAGTTTGCATAATAATGAATGCAGAACTCTGTAAGGAACAGCTTCTTCCAATCATTCCTGAGCTTGGGAGTCCAAACCCTTGAGTCGGACAATCTGGGAATTTTCTTTCCTGTTGATTTTTCTCCTCCCACTCATTTTCCACACCAGTTGGAGGGCTGGAAGCTTCCACGGGTCCTCGGAGCACTTGGGCACCGCCTGCTGCTCTGGGGGCGTCTTCAGGACTGAAGACTGAAGCCCTCATCTCCCCTTCCAAGGCTCCACAGCAGCAGGAAGAGACCGTGGTCCCTCCTCCACGGCCCCCCAACACCCCTCAGGGTTGTTTTCTTCCCCTTCCCAAGCCCACTTCTACTTTTAGTATTAAAAGCACACTCCTTCCTGGTGTGGTGTCACACACCTGTCATCCCAGGACTCAGGAGGATCACTGAAAGTTGGAGGCCAGCCTGGGCTACCTGGTGAGACCCTGCCCCCCACCAAAAAAAAATTTTTTTAAGTGCAAATAATATAAGAGACACCTGAGTTACAAAGCAAGTCGTCTGGGTGTCTTTCTGTGATCCTACACTGGACGGGACCTTCTCTTTCCCCTTAACACCTCATTGCAATGGCTTCAGCTTCCCTTTGTGTTCAGTGGAACCCGTCTTTAAGTTTCTCCTTAAAGAGGAACCTTGTTCCTCTGCACCCATTTTGGTGGTGGTGGGTACTGGGAATTGAACTCAGGGCCTTGCGTTTGCCAGGCTTGCACTGTCCCTCTGCACCCATCCCCGCCCCACCACACCAGCGCTTTCAGTAAGAGGGATCTGGCTCTCACCCGGAGGCAGCCGGGTTGCTCTTGAGCAGGGTCCTGCTGAAGGCCAAGGGGGAGCCTGCCCCACGGACACACCCCAGGCCCAGGGCAGTGCTGGCACCAGCCCCAGGGAGGGGTCAGAAGCATCCCGCCCTCCCAGACTGTGAGACTCCACGTGAAGCAGCCCCTGTGGGGTCACAGAGTTGGCCACGGCCCAGAGACCTGTGAACAGATCAGGCCTAGGGGACACAGAGGAGCCGGAGCCAGAGCCGGGGACTGGACCGGGCTCCAGTGGGGGAGGAGGCAGTGGCGGTGAGCGGGGGGGGGGGGGGGGGGGGGGGGGGGGGGGGGGGGGGGGGGGGGGGGGGGGGGGGGGGGGGGGGGGGGGGGGGGGGGGGGGGGGGGGGGGGGGGGGGGGGGGGGGGGGGGGGGGGGGGGGGGGGGGGGGGGGGGGGGCACTGGAGCCAGCTGGCAAGGGAGCTGCTCTGCTCCAGAGCCACCGCCTGCCTGGTGGGGGAGCCTGGTCCCTTGGGGAGAACATGTCCACTCCAGGCTGCTTTACTCACCCACGCCTGGGAACGGATAGTAGGTGTGATCTGTAGAACACTCACTAAATGTTACATGCTGTGTGCTTTGACACCTCTGCTAAGTGCTGTGTGTGTGTGTGTGTGTGTGTGTGTGTGTGTGTGTGTGTGTGTGTAACAAACCCAGGGCCTCACACTCAACCCCTGAGCTACACTCCTAGCCCCCTCACACACACATTTAAAACCTCCCCACCCTGACACCAGCATTATTTTTTCTGTAGAGAAATGAGCAGGGAGCGCCAGGTCCCAGAGCCAGCGATGGGCATAGCCAGGAATGGACCTGGGTTGCTCGCTACTAAGGTTCATGTATTTACTGCTTGTCTTGATCTTTCTCTCTCTCTCTCTCTTTCTTTCTGTTGTCTTTTTGAGACAGGGTCCCGCCATGTGGCTCAGGCTGGCCTTGCGCTCACTGTGTGCAGGCTGGTCTCGAATTGTAAGGGTCACAGGCCAGCGCTGACACAGCTGGCTGTCTGTCTTTTAACCATGTCTTTCTCTCTGCCCTCTTGCTCTAGACGGGAACACTGATCTTTTTGGAGGGGTGGCTGGGGATTGAATTTGGGCCTTGATACACTGCACATCTACTCTTTTGAGCTCCCCAGCTGCCCTCACTGGGCCAGGAGGAGAAGAGAGGACAGCTTCTTCCAGGACCTGCTGGACTCTCCCGGAATTTAGAAGGTCTCAGGACAAGCCCACAAGCCACATCCCCCGTCCTGGATCCTAACGTCATATAGCAAAGGGTTTTTTTTGCAGAGCTCAGGCCGCATTTACAAGAGAATGGTCACACAGCTCAACAGTGAAGACCAAGTGACTGCAGCACCCGCCCAGCTGTGCTAGAACACGGTCTATCTCCCAGCACCCAGGGCTGACTGACGACTGCTGTGGGGCACCTCCTGCCCACTTCCAGGCTGCCTGGGAGTCAGTGCCCGGGACTCCGCTGCCTGAGTCCGCACTGCCTGGGGGGATGGTGTGTGTGTAAAGGCTGTTAGAACTGGGGTCCAAACAACCCATTTGACAGATGAGGAAACTGAGCCTCAGCAGGGTTAAGTAACTCGGTTGGGGCCCCACAACTACCATGGCCAGATGCTTGCAGTTATGCAACACTGGCGCCTAAGCTCCTACTCCACTCTGCAGTACTTGATGGGAGCCAAACTGCTAGACGGTCAGACAGGAAAGGGGAGGAGGACCAGCCGGAAGGGGGACAGGGACCCTGGTCCTGAGGACCTTCCCCACCCAGTCTGTCCCTGCCCCACTGTTTGTTTCCTCTATAGCTTCTCTGCACGTCCTTCCCTAATTAAGACCTTCATGCCCTAGGTGTGGTGACGCAGGCCTAGCATCCATACCTACTTGGGAGGCCGAAGCAGGAAGACACCAAATTCCACTCCATACCAGGCGATTTAGTGACTTAAGGAAACACCTAGTCAAAACACAACAAAACAAAACCCAACAGGTACACAGCACTTAGTTGGGCGTGGTGGCACATGCCTATAACCCCAACCACTCAGAGGACCAGTTCAGGCAACTTAGTGGGACTTTGTCTCCAAAAATAAACTAATTAATTAAAGCGTAGGAGAGTGAGGGCTCTAGGTTAGTGGCAGAATACCCCGAGCTCAACCCTCAGTACCACAGCAGTGAGAGGGAAGCAAGGTGAGAAAGAGGAGAGAGAGAAACAAACTGAGGCAGGATGTGGTCCCTGCCAGCGCGCGGCACAATTGTCACGGTGCGTGGCTCTCCTGGCTCACTGCACACGCCCACTGGGGTTGAGTTTAACCCAGCCCTTTTGCTAATGTAGCTGTGTGTGACTGCACAGAGGACCTGGCTCTGGGGACCTGCTCTGTGGCTACACTGTGGGATCCACACAGCATGCATGGGGCTGCAGGCCGCGGCTGGATGCAGAGGGCTTGGGCCCGATGCCAGGCCCACAGGAAGCACGAGGTGCATGGCAGCAGCTGCCCAAACCTGCAGCGCGTGTACTCATGACAGCTGCGTTTCCAAGATCTCTGAGGCCTTAGTAGTCTCATTTCTGTTTTCATCGGCCCACGCTCCTTTGATGGAGAAGAATGCAGATTTTGGAGTCCGCGATGTAGCCTGGGTTTGAATGCCTGCTCTCTTTACCACCAGGTGGCCAAGGCCCATGCTGATGGTTTCTGTGGGCTCAGGGTCCCCCTGTGTGAAACTGGGGTGACGCAGGCATTGTGCAAAGGTTCCCTGGATCTGTGTCTGATAGGTGAATGCTAAAGGCAGTTAGTTAAATTCACTTGTTTACTTATTTACTTGATTTATTGAGACAGTCTCACTACATAGCATGGGCTGGCCTCCAACTCAAGGCAATCTTCCTGCCTCAGCATGAGGAACCGCCTGGACCACTCTCCTTGAAAGAGGAGCAGCTATTTCCATTTTGGATAAAGCTGGCCCTGTCTCCATGTACTGATAGGTACAGAGCTGGCCAGGCCATTTCTTTGCCCCAGTTGGTTTTAAGCAGTGTGAAGTGGGCTGGCTGGGGAGCTGATGTGTCATCTCTGAAGCAAGGTAACAGGTCAGTGTTACCCAGCCCAGTGACTCCCTAAGTATGGGGCTGAGCCAGGCGAGGTGGAGAGCCATGCTCCACGCTGTGGGCTGGGACCGAGCCTCGAGAAAGGGGCTGTGACTCCCAGGCAAACAGGATTGTACGTCAGCGCCGAATCACCAGCCCGGGAACATTAGCTGTCGCCTCAGCTGTGTTATGCAGCTTGCTCTCTGCATTTCCTGCCCTCTGCATATCGCAGGGGCGACCTCAGGCCTTCTACCTAGCCCAGCTCTCAGCAGTCACAGATTTCCTGCCTCCCTCACTGTCACTCATCTCTGAGCCGCTCCCCTCATGGAGAATTAATAAAGCCCGAGTGGGGCCCTGGGTGTGGCCCTTGTTCCAGTGAACCTTCATCCTGGCTGGACCTAGGACCCCATGGCCCCCACAACTGTAAATATGCCTTAGTGTCTTTATTCTCACCCTGGGTTGCACTGAAGTGGTAGATTGGCGTTAACTCACTAGAATTCCAGTAACTTCTCCACGGGATTGGAAACATAAACCCCCCGGACTGAGACAGAATCTGGAAAAGGGCTCGCTGTACCTCAGCCTTGCATGTACTGGTGATATAGGGCAGTAAAACTCCCGACCTGCTATGTCCAGTATGAGTTCGTGTTCTCTAAAATCGAAGAATGAATTTTAGGAACAACGGAGGTTAAGAGCAGAATATATTTATTGAGAGAAAGAAGACTTCTGTCTGAAAGAGAGACCGAGGGGTCCTGAGCGGGTTGCCAGGGACTCTGTCTTTTCCAGGCACTTTTACAGAGTAAAATCATGGGGTTAGATGGGCCAAAGGTGGGGAAAATGGGAATTTTCAAGGTGGGCATAGGGTGGGACAGAACTGTGGTCAACCAATAAGATTAATTGCTCAGGTAAAATTGATTAAATTAGGAGCAAATTGGGGAGCGAGTCCCGTGGTAAGCGGCCTGCTTAACAGCAGCCACTCTGCCTGTGGGGGTGGGGCGCTGACCCCTGCCTCCCTCAGGGTGACGAGGACTATTGGGACTGTGGATCCTTAGGGTGCTGTTGTATTTGCTTTGCCTTTTGTCTGGAGATCTGACCCACAGCAGGAGATGCCTGTCTCCTCAGATGTCGCAAGGTGTCTGAACCTCTGCTCTGGCTCCTTTGAGGGCTGGGCCCTGTCTGACTGCCTGTAATACTTCTAACTAACTCAGCTGCCTGCAACCCTGGGGTTATAGGTCGAGCACTCGGCCGGGCTTTGACTGTTTCTCTCTGTGCAGTCTCACGGCTGTAATCTCCATGCAGGAATCACAAGTCGAGTGGACACTCAGCTTGTGTCAAACCTCTCTGGACCCCGGAGTCCCATGCTAACCACGCTGGAACGACCAGGGCCCCACATGGGCGAAGTGGGGCAGGAGAAGGGGCCCTCCCTTCCTGCCGGCTTCTCCGACTGGCAGGAGGCTCCATGGGGCCCTGCGCTGATTGGTATCTTGGGTACAAAGGAAGCGCGGAGCTGTTTTCCTCGGGGGCTGCTGACCAGCGTCCCAACACATTTTCTTCTGGCACCACCAGCAGGAGTGTCCAGGGCCGTGACGTCAGGGCTAGAAGCCCACTGGGGGAGGGTGGGGTGCAGTGGCTCAGAGCAGGGTGAGGAGCCGAGAGGCCAGGCACAGATCTGGGGCCAGCCCGGTGCCGCCAGCTGTAAGAATCAGGACAACTCCTGCTTTCCTGCCCCACGCGGTTCTCTTCCCCACGGCAGGCACAGTGTGGCAGCGTTTGTGGGCCACTCTTCTCCTCATCCTGCTGTGTCACTTTCACAAGGCCAGCGCACTGGTGGCCAGAGGGGAAACACAGTGTGTCACCCGCCTGCATCCCAGGCAGTGTGTGCCAAAGGCCTGTCCGGTGCGGTCCTGGCCCCGCATTAACTGTGCTGACCCCAGAGAAGGGGACAGGCAGCACCGCCCCAGCTGAGGCTCAGAGCTTTTGGGGTTTTTGTGACTCCCACCCACAGGATGCCCTGTGGAGGAAGCACCACCCTGCTGGAATTATTTATTTTGTTAATAACAAAGGCAAAGGAAGCCCGGCCTCGCAATGTGGCTTGCAGGCTTGGGTTGTGCGCTGAGGGTTTGTTGCAGGCCTGTCTCTGCTTACTGAATCGGCCCATTGTCACAAACCCTAAACCATCGGGGTCAGGCAGAGAGCAGGTTTCTGAGATCACAGGACAAAGTGTCCAGCCATGGCAATGGGGAGGCCTCGGGGATGGGGTGACGAGGTTTCCAGGCTCTGCTCAGGCCAGAGCCCAGCCAGCTCCAGAGCTGTGTGGCCCCCGAGGGTCGCCCCGGAGTGTGCAGGGAGGGTCTGGCACTTCCAGTGGCTGCGCCAAGCCCGGGCAGCAGCCCCAGTTCCCGCGCACAACTTGTGCTTTGCTTTGTTTTCTTGTTTCCCTCCCTTTGGCGGGGTGCCCTCCGGCTCCTGGGTGGGATCCAGGGGAGGAGGACACTGCCGATGGTCTGCAGCTGTGTTTACACTTGCCGGTGAGGGCTGCCTGGGGCCCGTCCTCCCCAGCCCTGGTGTCCCCCCCAGCCTTGCAATCTGATAGCAGTGCCCTTGCACAAGGCCCGGTGGGGTTGGGAGGAGGAAGGGCGGTTCTGGGAATCGGCCTCTCCCTCCCTTTCTACCAGTGGGCCGAGGACCAGCAGGGACTGAAAGTCCCTTAGATGCCACCCGCCCAGAAGGAGCAGACATGCGCTGAGTGGCTCGGGTCTCTGGCGTGTGTCGACCCTGGCTTTGGGACAGGGACGCCTGGGAGCTGAGGGGCCCTGCGGAAACATGAGCAGAATGAAAAGGACTTGAGAAAACAGTGCAGTAACTAACCCTGCAGGGGATGCGCGTGGAGCCGGTGGTGATCCGTGGGCTGACGATGTCACACTCCAAGCCACGCTGGGGAAAGCGGGCGTCAGGTTTCATAAATGAAACACGTCATTTTATTTTTCTGCAATAGGGGACGTTCAGAAACAGCGCGAGTGACCGCAGCAAACACCGCAGCACACTGCGTCCGGTTGCTCAGCCCACGAGGCCTCGACTTAAGAGCAGGAGGAGCAGCCAGAGGCCGGGGGAGGGGCCTAGTGGCAGCCTAGCTCCCCCCAAGAACCCCGCACTCCCTGGTGATGTGGAAAGTCAGCTTGCTTTATTTTGTTTGCTTGTTCAATTTTTTTCTTGTACTGGGAATCAAACTCATGACCTAGTGCTTGACAGGCAGGTGTTGTGCCACGGAGCTATATTCCCAGCCCCTATTTGATGTTTTGGAGACAGGGCCTTGCTATGTAGCCCAGGCTGGCCTCCAATTTATAGAGTTCTCCTGCCTTGGCCTGCTGGGTGCTGGGATGACAGCCCTGCACCATCACACCTGGCTTGGAAAGCTGGTTTTCTTTTTTCTTTTCTGTTTTTGTTTGTTTGAGATAGGGTCTTGCCGTGTAATTCAGGCTGGCTTTAACCTCACTATCTAGCCCAGGCTAGCTTCATAGTGACGGTGATCCTTCTGCCTCAGCCTCCTGAGTGGCAGCATCACAGGTGAGCACTGACTGAGTGATTTGTACTCAATCTAGAGCATCGCAGAATATTAAAGAGAGGAGGCAAGTAGGTAAGAAAAGAGTTTAATAAGCGGGGAGGGCAGGGAGGGAGTCACCCCAGGAAGGCTGTGGCGGCTCCCCCTGCAGATGAAGGGCAGGTTCTGCCCGACACAGCCTCTGATGGGGTCGGGCTCTGGTGGCTGGTGTGAGCTGATCTATTTTGTGAGAGTGCAGGGGTTGGGTGAACCTTTAAGTTCCTGAGCCCTGGCAGACTTCGGGAGGGAGAAGCCGTAGGGGCTTCTGGGAAGAAGGAGGTGTGCATGACCGTGGCGCAGCTTCGAACCGCTGCCGTGATGACTATGCTGTCTCTCAGGCCTGCAGACCTAACAAGCGCCACAATGGGAAGCTGTTTCCTGACCTTCTGTGCACGGCATTGCTCGCCTGAGCTGAGCCCTGGTCTGAGCACTGCAGTGGCCATGCAGAGGTAGACGGGTATGGCCAGAGCACAGGGGCAGGACCAGGAGAGTAAGCAGGCCGAAGGACAAGCCAGTACCCTCGCTGTCCGTCTCCACCTCGGACTGTTCCTGTTACCATCTTCCTTCGTGTCCATTGGCAGAGTCCCCTAAGGCAAGGGCCCCTCCCATAGCTTCATTCACCATTATTACACAGATGGGTCCCCAAGCCCTCATGGTCTTCTGCTGATGTCTGATTTCCTGGACACCTGTCCTCTGCCAGCTCCTCCCTTCAACAGTTACTACTGCAGCGACCTGTTCTCAAGCCGACTGCCTGCTGCAATCTGCCGGGACACTTGTAAAATTCCCATAGCCTGGGCCAAACCCAGACCAGTTACCCAGACTGTTGGGGACAGGAGGTCAGCCCCCATAGTTTTTGCTGCTCCAGCTTTGAGAATCACTTCTCCAGCAGGCAGTGAAAATGGAAAGAAACATCACTGCAGCTTGCAGTATCAGCGAGACCTGGTGGCACACACCTGTGCTCTCAGCATTCTGAGAGGCTGAGGCAGGAAGACTGCAAGCTTGAGCACAAGCTTGGCAACTCAACAAAACTGTGTCCAAATAAAAAATTAAAAAAAGCTAGAGATGTAGTCCAGGGCAAAGGCTCTGAATTCAACCCCCAGTACAGAAAAAGTACAGTATAAAAGAATGTTTACCTTGATTTGCAGTGAAGTCAATGAGTGTAAAGGAAAAACAGTGAAGTCCAAGTTTTTTGCTGTTACTGTTTTCTTGAGATGGGGTTTCACAGCAATCTTCCTGGCTCAGCTTCCTGAGTGCCGCGGTTAGAGGTGTAGACCACCATACCCAATTCAAAATTTTTGTTATAAGAAAAAGACAAGTAAACCAGGTGTAGTGACACACACCTATAATCCCAGCGTTTGGGAGGCTGAAGCAAAAGAATTGCTGTGAGTGCAAAGTCAGCCTGGGCCACAAAGTGAGTTGAAGGCAACTGTGAACTGCATACTAAGCCCCTGTTTTGAAAAAAAACAAAAAGAATAATAAATCTGGAACCCAGAGAAGTGGGTGTAAGACCTGACAGAGCAATTTTGCATGTTTGTACACAGGTCACTTTTTTTTTTTTTTTTTGCGATAGTGTCTCACTATGTAGTCCCGTTGGTCTTGAACTGACTGTGTAACCTACACTGGCCTCATTCACAGAGATCCTCCTGCCTCAGCCTCCAACCTCAGCCTCCCAAGTGCTGGAACTACAGACATGTGGCACCATACCTGGCTCATTAACTCTTTTATGCCACACTGGCCTCTAGGCCAGCCTATTTGGAGAATGACTTATGCCCTCCATACTTCACAGGACATACACATTACGGGATTTCATAATAGCACACTCTGAGACAAAAACAAGGCCATGCAACTTTTATCTTTTTTTTTTTTTTTTTTTTGCTTTTTATACCAGAAATTGAACTCAAGACTTTGTGCTTGTCAGGCAGGTGCTGTGCTATGGAACTAAATCCTTGGCCCTAGTTTTTAACTTCATATTTGAAATAATTTTAGATCTACTAAAGACAGTAGTTGCAGTGTGGAAATGTGGTACAGTGATCATGCATATCCCACACCCAACTTCAAGTAAATAAATATCAACAAGAATCTAGTCAGTCTTGGTAACCCTAGTACTTGGGAGGCTGAGGCAGGAGGATCACTGAGTTCAAGACCAGCCTGAACTATGAAGTAAGACTTCATCTCAACAAAACAAAACAAAACAAAACAAAACAAAACAAAACAAAACACCAGGAATCTGTCCTGATAAAATATTACTTCTTGAACTACAGACCGTACCCTAGTTTTCTCAGATTATCCTACTTAGGTCTTCTTCAATCCAAGATCACAGATGACATTTAGTGGTCATGCCTCCTCATGTCCTCTGATCTGGGACAGGTCCTCTCTGTCTGGTCTTAGGCGTCCTGGATGCTATGGGAGTCCCAGGTCAGCTGGTTTTGGCTGCCCTCCCTTTGAGGTTGCCCCTCGCTGAAACCCAGGATGTGCGATCCCTTCGCAGAAACGTTGAGCAGTGCTAGCTGAAGCCAGTGATGTTGACAATTTTTTTTTTTTTTTTTTTGAGACAGGGTCTCTCTATGTGGTTCAGCCTGGCCTTGAGCTCACTTCGTAGCTCGGGCTGGTCTTGAACTTGCAACGATCCTCCCGCCTCAGTCTCCCCAGTGCTGGGATTACAAGGTGCGCCCCTACTCCCGGCCTCGTGACTTGTACTTGGTCTCTTGGTTAGGGCTGTGCTTCGCCATCTAAAGGTCTGGGAGAACGCGCGCCACTCGGGGCCGCAGCTGGTGTTTGGGGAGCTGGCTAAGCGTGAGCATCTTCATCAATGGGCCCCTAACGCGAGAAGTCGCTCGTCGCCAGCATGTGAGGATCGCGCATTGCTGGATGAGGTCTTTAAGAAGGTACCAGTGGCTCTCCAAGGTTTCCCTAAACCCTTCCTCTCCAATCACAGCGCCAGACTGGAACTCACCGACCTCCTGAGTCTGCCAGCTGGCCCCAAAAACCAGACGTGCGGAGAGGGATACTGAGGTGGTCCGCACGAACCTCACGCGGAGCAACGCGCATGCGCCCGAACGGACGCGGGGGCGGGGCCTCGACGCGGGGGCGGGGCCTTGGTGCGCGTGCGCCTTAGCGGCCGGCCGCGGCGTCCGGGACGGAGGGAGAG